>FLMG01003321.1:0-83996 GCA_900088475.1 Hyphochytrium catenoides
AGTCCCCAATACCTATAGTGTCCCTAAGAGCTAAGAGGTGCTTGTTGGTCCGTCTGTCCTCCGACCTAAAGTCGCTTTGCTCGTCGCCATGCCGAGATGTATTGCCGGCAATGATCGAGTCGACTTGCCACGTCCCCTAGTAGAAGATTTTTGCTTCTCATTATCGTTCATAGAAAGATTAGTCAAGAGTGCGTCTCTCTCTCTCTCTCTCTCCTGTTTCTCTTCTGTTTTCCCCCTCTCCCTTTCTGTCTCATTCTTTCTCTGTCTCCCCTCCCCTTCTCTCTGTCCGCACCTTCCTCCCTCTGTCTCTCCTCTCCCACTCTGTCTCTCCACTTAAACACCCCTTCCATCATCATTGATTGGGAGATACAGTTTGAAAAACAGCCGCTCGCCATTTATGGAATACTTCCACATAAATACCTTCTCTATACAGAATAATACTCATTTGTATCTACGATTTGAGGATCGAAGCGGCACTTTCTAGGCAAGCAGGAAGAAAAAAGAGAGAGAGAGAGATTTGGAGAGAGAGAGAGACGGACAGGACACAAAGATTCAACCAAGCTGTGCTGGTGGGCAGGATAGAGACAAGAGACATCTCTGAGAGATTTCTCTCCTTCCCATTCCCAGGCCCTGGCGTCTCTCTTCTTCCTCCCCGAGCTTCTAAGTCCGCCCTCTCGTCCCGTAGCGGCACGCCTGGCGCCTGGACAACATCAACTGACACTCTTGGCGCTCTGTTGAACGTCCCTCGTCCTCCTCTTCTCTCAACGGTTCCTGAAGATGCTATAGCTCATTTCGATCTTCTGAGCGCGCTACCTCTTCGTTTCTTTACTGTCTCTCCAAATACCTGGCGCGTAATAGCGGCCAACCATGGGCCAGTGAGGGTCTCCTGCTTGTTGAGTCCATTGATGTGAGCTTTACGACAGCGTAGAGAGCTAACCAGTCATGAGAACCAGAAGAGCAACTAAGAATGCCCAGAACGGAAAGGCAGCCAATGGGCAGACCTCACCCAGAATGGAGCTTGTCGAGAGACAGTCCTGTAAGTCTCTCTTTCTCTCTGTTCCAGTCTCACGCTTTCCCATGGTCTCTCCTTTTGGCGCTGTGGATCCTCTCTCGCTCTTAGAGACGGTCAAGTAGTAGTTAGAGCACATTATCACGTCAGGATTGCAGCTTTTGCCTGTTTGACCTTCCCTTCAACATCTCCCGCTCTTCTCCTCCTGTACCATCTTTCAACTCTGGGACTCATGCTCTCTCCCGCCTCTTCAGCTCGTCAACAGCTTGAGCAACCTGGCCCTAGCTCTCATCACGAAGACCAGCGACGATCAAAGGAAGTAAATGACGGGCAGCATCTCTTCCGCGCCAATGATAACCCCACACTGAGAGACGGACTCCTCTTTCCAGAGAAACCTCGACAGCTATTTTTTCTAACATTGACAATGGCTACCCTTGCCTACATAGCTTTCCACCATCATTCGGAGGTAAGAGGAAGCCAATCCTCTCTTGGTGGGGATCGAGCTACTCTATGCATAGCCTTTCTTGCTCTGCAGGTCTAGCCTCTGTCCCGCGGTTTACTGCTCTTCAGTACTTCTGGCTCCAGCCTGCTCGTCTTCTCTCTCTCTTGTTGTCCTAACTTTCCCTGCTCCTCTGCGATCGGTGGCGGATCCTACGCAGGACGATAACACTAATATCCGGTCAGCGGTCTGGTCTTCCAGCCTTACTTTTCTGATGTACTGCTTCCTGCAGATCAAAGATGGACTCTTGGTGAGCGTTCGAAGCTCTGTATCTCCCTTGCATGCCCTTCTGCTTTGGCTTTCACCCTTCTATCACGGCGCACAAGCCGCTATGCTGCATTGTAACACATCACCTGTCTTCTATAAGCAGAGATTGCGCCTATCCTCTTCCATTGGCCTAGTTTAGCTGATCTTTCAAGGGTCTTCAAATCCTATCATAACTTCGCTCGCAGTCAACGGATTCTTCGTTCTCCTAAATCTGATTCTTTTTCCTCTTTCCCAACCATCTGCCATCACTTCTCCTATCTAGATCCGCCCCCATCCTGGTCTATGGCGAGTGGTGCACGGTGTAGGCCTTCTCTATCTTCTAGTATTATCGTTCTTGGCTGTGCAGAACCTGGAGTCCGCACGGCGAACAATAAGAGTCTTCTTTCCTGAGGTTGGACATCGAACCACTGCACCCAAGATGGAACAGCTAGACTGTACGCTTAATGCGAAGGTAACTTTTGTTATGAGGGCCTGGGTTCCTAGCATAGTGTGCCACTTAGAACTTAGTATCAGGGTCCGATCAAGCAATCGTTTCTCTACTAGTAAAGCTTCTTGAACTTCTCCCACTCAATTACTTCTGGCCATATCTTGCTTTAAGTGCCAATTACTTCTGGCCATATCTTGCTTCAGGTGCCGCTAAGCTATAGTACATGGATTCCTTACCTCTGACGCTCACTCCCATACTGTTGGACCTTCCAATTGCATGTGAACACTCTTTTCTTCCATCGGCAGACCCTCCATCGTGGTGTTAGGAGTATCTGGTTTCTAGCTCACGTGGCAGGATGGTGGGGAAAGATGTGTATGTTTCGAGATTGGCGCTTCTGCTGGGTGCTTTCCATCGCGTTTGAGGTCGTGGAGGCATCGCTACAATTCGTCATTCCAGATTTCAAAGAGTGTTGGTGAGCCGTCCTCACCTTCTCATGCCGTCTTTTTAGGCCATGCGATACGTCTTGGTTCTTTTTCCGTCAGTCTTCTTCTATCTTCGATACTTCGCAGCCCTGTCTGCTTCGTCTAAGAGCCTTGCAGGGCTATGCTGTGCTAATACGAGTCGATTTCTTTGGCTGGGGTGGCCTAGCCAAAGTCCTCTGTCTTCTTGCCTACGATTGCCTTGTAATGTTTGCAAATCATTTTATCTTTGGGCCCGCCTCTCATCCCTTTCTATACTCAATCAAATCGCTGCAGGTGGGACTCTGTCTTCATGGATATCATTGGAGCTAACTTCATTGGCATGTGCTTTGGACGCCTCACTCTGTGGTACCTAGAGACTGTAAAATATGATTGGTCTGGTAGGAGGAAGATGAGCACCATCAGGAGGACTCTCTGGCAGTTCGTTCCTTTCTCATGGTCAAAGTACCATTGGGAAGTCTTCTCCTCTTTTTCGAGGTTCATACAAGTATGTATGCGAGAGGTGATGGGCTGGGGAGACGAGTTACTAGGGAAAGGAAGATGTCGAAGGGCTTCTAAGAGAGACAATGCTGTCGAAGTGGGCGCGGTTGCGCGTTGACTTCCGGGGTACTGGTAGTGGTAGGAGAACCGGAGAAGCACAGGAACTCAGGAGCAGCCTCATAACTCGTATCTTGTACTCTCGCCTATCTGACGATCCCTCTACCTTCCTTCGCTTTATTGTCCTGTTAGGTACTCTTCATGCTTGTGGCATGCCTGATAGTGGAGCTCAACGCCTTCTTCTTGCTTTTCACGCTGGACATCCCTAAAGAGAGCCATTTGAATAAGTACAGGCTCTGCATACTCTTCATGTTAGCACTGCCCGCCACCGCAGAGGTGAGTTAAGGGGAGAAGCAGTATCCTATCAAACAAAAACTCCAGTATAAAGTAAGGAATAGTAATAAGGGACAACCGTTACTGGGCACAGGCAGTCGCAGGTGAAGGGGAAAGCGAAGGCAGAGACCATACAAGATAGGGAGGAGGGCAGGATTTTCTGCACAGTATAAAGGGAGAAAGGAGAGAGCTGCGCATGCAGATGAAAGGCTAGGAAAGGGCTCCCTGGCCGGTTGACACTCACCATTTGGGTCTTTCGCTCCCTGTCGTTGAACTCTTTCCTTCCTCTCGCTCTACTACTCTGCTAGTTCTACGAATTCGTAGCCAACCCATACTGCGATCGGCTGGGCCAGAACTCATGGCTTTTACTCTCCGTTATCTCCATGGAGGTCTTGGTCTGGGTGAAGTTTCTCAATTTTGAGCACATTCGACCCATTCCATGGGATGTCGCTGTACCATGGAGTCTCTTCCTCTTATTGTTCTCTCTTTGGATCATCCTATACTTCTCCCCTCAGCTAGTAGACAGGAGGAAAGCGGCAGTGAGCTCCCTTCTAAACTTCGTTTTCTGGCTTTCCTTCGTCCCTTTGCTTTGGCTCATGAAGCAATGGGTTTATTAGTAAGCGCTTGAGAGCGAGTAATAACGCTAAGGGAGGTACATGGCTGCTCTGTTTATAATAACTTATCTCACTCTCCTAAGAAGGCCATTCCCCCCATGATGTAACACCACCATCTGTCGACGTTCCCCGTTGTCCCATGCAGTCGTACACCAAGCTTCTGCTCCCAGTACGGGCTTTCGCTGGAGTCAGGGTCTTCGTCTTGGCTTTCAATTTGTTTCTCTGATCTCTTCTCTCCTACTACTGGGTGGCTGCGAAGACGTACGGCTTAGCGTTCCTGAAGGTGGATAGGTCCTTGAGCGACTGCTTGTGGAACTTGTACTCCATCAGAGTGTTAGGATCCAGCTGCAAGATCTCTTTCAATCTCAACCTGCGAGACAGCGTGAATTGAGGTTCAGTGAGAAGGAATGAGAAATAAGACTAGCGACAGATGAGATCTAAGGTTTATCGATGTCAGAATCTATGGTAAGAGATAGCCTTTCGATGCGCAAAACCATGAATTGCACCGCAGTAAGGGCTCGAACTCTTCAGAGCACTTCGAAGAGGAGAGAAGGGACGGACCCCGGCCAAAAGAAGGCGGAACGGGTGAAAGGTGAATATGGGCCAGCAGGGCTGGACCATGCTTGGCAGATAAGACTGAAGACGACACGCGCCCATACCCAATAAGGAAGCGAGTTTCCTCGTTGCTGTTGTCTGCATTCCAGACAGAAATCAGATCTTCCTTTGACCGAATAGCTAACGCGATGCCGACCACATCTGGCTCCTCAAAGACCTCGCCAATAGCGGCAATAAGCTGTGTGATCAAAAGAGTGTACATGATCAGAAGAAGGTAACACGGACTGTAAAGAACTGACAAAGGCGGAAGCAGTGCCACTTGGACACGAAGATAATGCGGTTGCTCTACGGGCAGCACTGAGGTATATGCCTGCTCCGAACTTCCACTGCAGATTACACTCGCAAATTAAAGCAGATGAAGGCTAATGTCTTGGCCAAGGGGCCTGCCTTAGCTAAGACAAGACGACAATGTGCAAAAGAAGGCGATGGGATGCAGACTTTAGAGGAACCAAACAAGAGAATACCAGGAACAATGGCCGAAAAAAGGCTGTAAAGTCTCTTTACCAAGTCCTGCCACATCTTCCCCAAAACTCCGTGCTTCTTCTTAATCTTCAGGATCCAGCAGCCGCCTTCAGGATGCTCCTAGCGGAGGGAACACGAAGAAGAATAAGGTTCGCACACATTGGCCGTGGTAAGGGAAAGGCAAACTGCCCCGATGCATCTAACTGTTTCTCAGAGTGAGAGCAGAGAGGCGAAAGAAAATGAACGAGACCCAACAAGACAGAAGGGAAAGCACGAAGACTTGGAAGAGCCCAGGATTAAAGCTGAAAGCTATCACTGACGCCCCAACTCACCTCCCACATCGGTTTGTGTCCTTCCCTGAACATATAGAGGTTGGTGTCTTTCTGCAGTTGAGAGGGCCGCTTGAGATGGACGTAGTAGCGCCAGAAGCTCTCTACCGTGTTGAAGGTGGGGAATCGATGCAATTGAGCCTGAAAATCACTAGAAGAACAGGCAGAAGGAAGCGGATCAGAGGAGTGGAGCGATAGCAAGGACTGCAAATGAAGATTGAGGATTATTGAGAGTTTACGAAGAAGCCACGGGAGCCTTAGCAAAGAGAAGGAAATACGTGAGCTGTTCTTCCATGAAGTATAACCGTTTAAAGAGGCGGGATACGGACAGAGATGGACCAGGGAAGAGACCGTGACAGAGACACAGTGGGAGAGAGCGGGAAGAAGAGAGATGCAGAGGAGATGTGCTCCTTAACTAGTGTCAGCAATCATTTAGGGCATCCTCTATCACGGAAAGCTAGAAAGCAGTTTTATGGCGAAAGAGAAAGAAGAACAGTGAGAGAAGAGAGAATGAAGAAATGTGGTAACGACATGACGACATGGAAGAGAGAGAGAGCGCGAAAGAGAGAGAAGTCCTGAGACTTTCCATAGCTCTGGGTTGGAGACTTACGCTGCATCATGTGCCTTGTACTTCTTATCGTACCAGAAGCACCATGCCGACTGCAGAGGATGTTCTCCTTCCGGGAAGGAGGGAGATGGGGCCGCAGCGGCAGGAGCGCTCCATGCCTGCTTAGAACGGCTAGGAGAGGACTCACTGGGCTTTTCTTCCTCTTCACCGTGTTCGTGCTCCGGCTCCGAGACAGCATTCTCGACGGACTTCAACTCTACCAGTTCACAAAGCGAAGAGACGAGACGAGACGAGACACAAAAGGTCAAAGAAAGTTCATGACAGCGCGGTAACTTTCTAGTTCAGATGCGAAAGCAGAGCGTCGTGAGGACAATGAGGAGAGACTGTACTGACGACGAAACCTCATGAAGAAACTACTCCCAGAAGCCAAGCGTTGTCATTACTCGCACCTTCTTCATTGCTGTCTGCCATTGTGATCGCGTTGGCCATGGGAAGGGCCGATGCTACGATTATGTGTCTGGGCTCTTCTTCTCTGCCCTCTCAGCCAGTTGGGACAGAAAATGTGCTCAAAGTGAAGACTTTTGAGGCGCCTGCGGTACCTGCTCAGACTCTGTATGGAACCATAAAGAGAGCAACGAGAGAGGAGAGACAAGAGAGAGACGCAAGAGTTGGAAGAAGCTTGAGATTCTTCATGAAGGGCATCAGGAGAGACGGCGATTTCTAAGAAATATTTGAGAAAGAGGGCTCAAGAGTGGAAAAGGGGAAGGAAGAGTGAGAGAGAGAGAGCCTGCGAGACAGAGAGAGCGCGATAGAATTTGTTATATGTATAAAGAGAGAGAGAGAGCCGGAGAGATGCGAGAGAGAGAGATCAGAAGACACTGATTTTCCTATCATTCACTAAGAAGAGCTCCACGCCATCAAACCCTCTCCTACGGCCACCACAGCCGTGACGCATCACCAAGGGTATTATCTATACAAGTTGGATCAGAACCCTGGTGGTACATATCCGCCTCACATCAGGTATCTATGAACCGGTTACCCTTTGTCCTCCGGAATAGCGGTTCTTATATTCCCGACCGGAATGACCGATGGTGATGGCTGGCTTGCTTGGGCGCCAATGACCAACTGCAAATCTCAACAAAAGTCTCTGCGAGATCTCTGTCTGTCTGCAGATCTTCGAGGAGCATTAGCACTTTCAGGGGCTATTTAGAGCTTTGTAACCTTCGGAGGACCGCCGTACTTGGGCGATATTAACAGGGGGGTGCATATTGGGCCACTTACTTTGCGATGAAAGCAGCAAAGGTTCTTATCAGGTCGTCGACCGCGTGGAGTCGGGTCGGGAGAGTTGGGTTAGCTAGGCCTTGCCCTGCGGTTTTGGGAGTCAGAGCCTTTGCCTCGTACAGCCCTCCAATTGAGCTCATCAAACAGCTCCGGGCAGCCTCCGGTGCGCCAGTTGGAGACTGTAAGAAGGCATTAGCTGCTGACGATGTCCAGGGTGATATGCAGAAAGCAATGGAGTGGCTGAGGAAGAAAGGCATGGCCCAGGCCACCAAGAAGGCTGGGAGAACTATTTCTGAGGGCTTAATCGGCATCAGCCAGGACGCACAGAATGCTGTTATCGTAGAGGTAAAGTCTTCAGTTTTCTAACGCCCTCCACCCTCAACCTTCTGTTGCCCCTATTCTGTCGCGGTGAATCACTATTCTTGACCTTTCTCTCCCCTATATATCCTCCTGCTGTCTTTGGACTGATGGAGTCCGCGCTATCCTTCAAATGGTCTCAGCTTTTAGCTCACCAACTCTTGTGCCTCTACTGGCCCTAATACTTTCTCGTTATGAGTGCTACCTTTCTGCCTTTATATGTTTGGCAAGTTGCTGGTCTGACTGTTCTTACTTCTCAGCTAAACAGTGAGACCGACTTTGTCGCGCGGAACGAGATCTTCCAAAGCTTATTGCGCCGTCTGACTGCGAAAGCTCTGGAGATTGCCACCCCGGGCCACAACGTAGAACTTGAGAGCTTTTTGAAGGAGAAGATGGAGGCGCAGAATGGTGGGAGCGTCAGTGTTGAGGATGCTGTTGCAGAGGCAGTCGGAGTCATTGGAGAAAATTTATCCCTAAGAAGAGTCTCTCGGCTTTCTGTGCCTGCCGAGACAGGGCTCTTATGTAGGTGAGTTTTTCAGAGACGTGATAGAGCTGTTCTACGCCTTCTACCAGCTGCTTTGAGCTGGCCTCCTGTCTGCGATAGTATCGCGTACATTAGCCTAAAGCGTTTTTGTGGCTCTGTCTCTGGCGGCTTTCCTTCTCTCTTGCTCCATAGTTACACCCACCAAGCTGTCGTTCCCGGAATGGGCACCTCTGGTGCTATCGTTGCGCTAAACTGTGAGAGCCTGAAGGAAGGACAAGAAAAGCGGGATGCTCTTACCACCCTCGGAAAGCGGCTGGCAATGCACATCGTCGCTGCGCAGCCGCAGTACTTAGACCCGGAGTCTATTCCGAGGGACGTCCTGGATAGAGAGAAGGAGTTTCTCTCATCTCAGGCGGCTACTTCAGGAAAACCAGCTCACCTCATTAGCAAAATTATAGAAGGAAGGCTCAACAAATTCTACGGCGAAGTGACTCTTCTCCACCAGCCGCATATGGTTGAAGAAGGAAACCCCAAGGTTCAAGCAGTTCTAAAAGCAGCAGAGAAGAAGCTTGGAGGGAAGGTGGAGGTGACGGGCTTTGTGAGATACAGAGTAGGAGAGACTTCAGTGATTGAAAAGGAGAAAGAAGCTGCATAGGACAGCCCGGCGAGCACCTTCTAGTCATTACCGGCTCTCCTTTACTGACCCTGTACCTACCAACTCCCGCTTCTCCTGGCGGCTCATCGCTCCTTTCCTATTCTCTTAATCAAGCTTGGACTTTCTCTGAAATGTCTCATATACCTCTTGAACCGCTCTGAGGATAGGGTCCACAATTCTCTATTAATGGTACTTTGAACGATTACTTGGACCCAATGGGTCCGCAGATATGGACACGGCATGACTGAGCGACTAGGCAGTCTCATGTCTAATATAAAAACAGCAAAGTACTCAGCATGACTCGTACCAGTACCTTGTACATGCTGTCATTCTCATACCGCGCTGTCACCTCTCTCTCTTACTAGATCACTGTATCTCGTTAGCTCTCGTACCCTGCGCTCTCCTTCTCTCTTAGCGCCCCAAGAGTGATATCATGCGATGGCAGCTTCTTCCACCTATCCATCTGCTGCTGTAGACGAGGACCCTGCTGTGACTGAAGAAGAAGCACCTCCTCAAGAAGATCTGTTTCTCTGTCATCTCACTCCCAGGGCATTGTGTGGCCAGTGCTTTCCCAAGACGTTGGAGAACGAACCTTGTTATGTATATTTCTCATCGTGACCTTCTCCCTTGGAGCTCTAGCTTGCAATACCCTTATACTCATGATTGCCTGCAAAACCTCTGTATGGTTGGTGACACAGAGTCACGGCTTCTTTCGAATACTCGCATATAACAATAAGTGTCGGTCGTGTTAAGATTAAGAGGGATCTGAGCCGAAAGAGCATAGTGGAGCAATATCTTCCTTTCCGACAATAGATAGGAGGTAGTGAAAAACCGACACAGCACTCTGCTGTGTGGTCGTTGTGAAGGTATTGGTGGGAGTAAGGCTAAGCGGGGATATAGAGTAGACTGAGGAAGGTAAATAGACCCTTTCCGCTGGTCAGTCACAATCATCCAACGGGGTTCATGAGAAAGAATCGTCCCCTCTACCCAGCCTCCTAGCCAGTGTAGGTCGGGGACCCAACGGAGAGCCCTGGTGCAGGTCTGAAGGACGAGCCACAGGGGAGCGCAGGGGCTCTGGAAAGAAGACCGAAGTGTGAAGGCCCTCTCCACCGTTCGAATGAAGTTCATGATGCTCACTTCTCTGATTGCTTTCCATGCCCACTCGACTCGGCCCGATATAGTCTATCCCCAAGGTTGGACACAACTGGGCCATCAAACCATCAAAGGAAGAGTCGAAGCTCACATCTTCCGCGAAGAGAACAAAGTCTTCCAAGGAGACACCGCATGCTTCCACTGTGCACAGAGAGGAAAGCAGACACTCATCAGAAACCCGCAAGGGATATTTACAGAAAAAGGATATTTGCAGAAAAGCAAGGAGCAGAAAATGGCATCAGCAAGGTCTTCTCCTGAGATGAGCAGAGCGCGAGCGCAGAACATGCGCTTAACGACCTTATAGAAGGTAAGGGTGTACGAGAGGGGATCAGATAGCGAAGGAGTGGAACTTGGGGAACACACCACGCTTCCGCGTCCTTGCCTTACCGATCTCATTATCGGGAAACGCCAAGTAAATAGGAATGATGGGCTTTCCTTTATCCTCTGCAAAAGCCATCTGATCACTTACTAACTCTGTCTTAACACTCTCCCTGGACAAGACAACCAAAAAAGCTGAGCAGAGCAGGATGTTATCCTTGGCCCTAATAATCCGCTCCTTCATGTCTGACGTCTCGGTCTGTGAGTCCAGGAAGCAGGAGACGCCAAGGTCGGAAAGAGAGGAGAACAGAAGCTCCACGAAGTCTAAGTGCTGATCCCCATGTGAGATAAAAACAAAGGACGTAGAAGTTCCTGAAAAAGGTGACGATTCCTCTCCTTCGCCATTAACAGGACTGGTAGCAGCGCCAATGCTGAGATGCTTGCTGATAGCAGTACGAAGGCTCGAGGCGCTGCTCGATGTAAGCTCTTTCCTATCGAAACGAGTACGAATGTTAGCCTACTGAGGCGACCTGCAATCATAGACCAAAAGCTCCACAACCAGCGGATCTAAAAGCGCGAAGAGAACTGCAAAGCAATCCTCTGGGTACATATGCAATCGGCTTGTACTATAAGAAAAGGATAAACAGAACTGCACTAAGGATCTAATAGCGCATCTTGATTGGCAGGAGGTACTGGATAGAGAAGTCTCTCTACCTGAGCACTCTTTGCGTTCTGCTCATCTCAATTTCATCTCGAAGACCGTCCACTAGGAGTCTGACTTGATCCTCGAAGACCCCATCCTCGAGCCCTATCATTACAGTGCCGTCGGGGAGCATTGTCCGAGAGGAAATAGCGGAGACGAAGGGGACAATTTGGCGGGTGAAGAGATACACTTGCAGTTCCTCCCCAAGGCTCCGCGTATCACAGAAGCAGGCCACGACTGGAATGCGGGACCACATGCAAAGGGCAGGTGTTACAAATGAGTTGAAGTATACACTAGAAAGCATAGTAAGGAATGATAAATATAGGGATCATGCACTTCTTGCAAGGTAAAGGACAGACATAAGGGTGGATAGCAGAAGAAGAAGAACGAGAGCTAAACAGGTTGAGAACGAAACGTTCAAGCGGTAAGAAGCAACCAGAACAACTTCGTAAGGAGATGTATGTGCAAACATTGATGCTGTTTAGCTGAGACTACTCACTAGGGATTCCCATTCTCTTAGCCAGTGCCAGCTCTTCCATACACTGCTCGTTACTAGGTAGATTGTCAGTGATCACGCAAAGAACCACCGAAGTAGTGCTGAGAACAGAATCAAGATTCTCCTTCCAGTCATTGGCCAACACTGGAACGGCATGTGAAGAAAGAGTGTGAGACGTCCAGCACGTTATGAAGGACTTCTCCAACTCTTCCTGGAGGCGTTGAACGAACTGTCGATGAGTAGGACAGTGCGTAATGAAGACATCTCGGCTTCCAATCTCACTCTTTATCGCATACTGCAGTTCCGCTACACAGAAAAAGGAACATATATATGGGAGGCAATGGGAGCGGTAAGCACAAGTAAAGAGTGTCCGCGAAGATAAAGACAGAGGGATTACCCGTCGCGGCGCATTCAATAGCAGTCCTGCCTTCTCCGTTCCGTATGTGAACGTTGGCCCCGCTCTTGAGGAGAGAAATGGCTGTCTGCCTGTTGCTCTTCTTAATCGCCACATGTAGAGCCGTATCTCCACTGATTACAAAGCCTTCATTGATGTCTGCGCCGGCCGAAACGAGAGCAACAAAGATATCGCTGCCGATCTTCTCCACCTGCAAGGACGACAAAAGAACCCAAGCACAATACAACATTAAATATTTAGGACAACATAACGGTGCACAAGAGGCAATCGCAAGAGACAGCCACAAAGTACCAAAAAAGTAGAGCATTGGTCCCTGAAGTCTTACCTCAGCTGCAGAACAGAAGACATTTCTCCCGCAGTAATCCACATGTGTAGGGTTCGCCTTCGCCTCCAGCAGCATTCTAACGGCCTGGATATGATTATGCCGGGCTGCCCAGTGTAAGGGCGTACGGCCCAAGCTGTCTACTGCGTCCACCTGTGCACCAAATTCAAGCAAAAGGCGAACTGCAGATGCTTGCCCACTAATGGCGGCCCAGTGCAGTGGTGTTCTGGATACAAAGAGTGAAAGAGATGAGAGATTATGAGCTGTACGCCAGGACGGCTTGGATAAGACGTGTCATGAGACAAAACAATGGGCAAAGATGTGGAGAAACAGGCACTTTTGAGACGCTATTGGCTTCAGTGACTAGAAAGCAACATTTCATCCATCACCCTGCCTCTTCAACACAGGTGTCTGCAGCACTTACCGCTTATAAAAACCCGCCACTCCTTCGCCGAGAACGTCCGGGCTCTCACCAGCGCTGAGAATAGCATAGATTAGAGACAGATTTCCATTAGCAGCAGCGGCATGCAGGGGAGTGAGAGCAAAATCTCCTCCCCATTCTTCAAGGAGAGGAACCACGGTGCTACGCTCCTTCAGGGCCGCATACTGTAGAGCTGTCATAGTCATCATAGTACCAGGCTTGGGAACTAGGAGGGGATTAGCTCTTCGAGTAAGCAGCTGCTTCACAATGACAGGGCTCTCTGCCAGAAAGAGAGGAGGGATTTGTGCCGCAGGATACCAGAAAGAAGATTGCGCAAGAACATTTACATCTGCTCCAGCATCCAAGAGCATATCCACGATGTTGCTTTGGCCGTTCACCACCGCCACATGCAGGGGAGAGACCAGAACAGTCGAAAGCATCTCCGAGTCCGTTCTTTCTGGGACAAACCAATGGGTGGCAAGATTGAATAGCTCTGCGAGGTTGAACCGGACCTTTCTGAGCTTGTCTAGCGCATTGACAGGGAACTTACGTTGGAGCAGTTCTGACAGGATGGCCGTGTTTCCTAGCACGCAGGCCCGGTGGAGAGGATTGTTGGTTGATGCAGCAAAGAGTCCGAACGTGATGCTAGGAGTCCGGTACATTTCCTGCAAGAACTGCTTGCCTAGGGTGTCATTTCCTCGATCTAGTAGGCCTATCAAGCGCTTAGAATCCTGGGCATTCACTGCTTCATATATCTGTTTACGAAGGAGCTTCCGCTCTTTGTGTTTGGTTCTAAGAGAGCGGAGGAAGGAGACCAAACCACGTCCGGTTCCTTTCTCATAGTTGTCCCGATAGCCCAGCTGAAGCTTCAAATGGCTCCGAAACTTGATAAAATCTGGGAATGGGAATGCTGAGTAAGACAACCTGCAGGATAGAGCGAAGGTGGCTAACGAAAGCTGGTGTCCATAGACAGAAGTGTTGAGGACACACTCCTTTCAAGGGGGAGACGTGTCAAGGACTATGAAGAAGAGAGAGGATACCGTCAACAATGAAGAGAGCTCAGACACCTTTTAGGAGAGACGAACCCACTGCGACCCTCTTCCCGTCTCTTCTCCATCCCTCCGATTGTGTGAGACCTCAGTCCTTGTTTGCTTACCTGAGATCTGTAAGAGGGTAACTATGAAGCCCGCAATAGTCCCAAGTCCCACCAGGAAACCCACTTCATCTTGGAAAGTAGCACATTGCGTTCCATCGCTTTCGACTGCAGTCCTAAAGATCCAGAGGGCGAGAAAGAACATGTATCCAAGCTCTAATATTACCAACAGTTCACAAAGTTGCAGATAGAGCGTACGATGGATTTTAGGCGGATCTTGGTCTGAGATAGCATACAGCTTCGTAACAGAGAAGCCCAAAGCAGGGAACCCTAGCAGCAAGTTCAATAGACCCACAACGTTGATCATGACGGCGTTTTCTATGCAGGAGTCTCCGTCTGCGGTCCCTCCCAGGCGCAAAAAGAGGACTATGGCAAGTATGACGGCCAGGTTGATGAGCACCAAAAAGAAGGTTCTAACCACTAGTCGACGGGAGAAGTAAGAGTTGAGAAGTTGACCCTTCCACAGCCTGAATGTAAGTTTCCCCTTCCTTGTCTGGGCCTGTCGCCGGATCCTCGCAATAATCTTGGCCTCCATGTCCTCTTCCTCATCCTCCTCAAGGACAATGGAGCCGCCTTCACTGCCTGCAGTGCTAATTTGATCGCTCTCAATGGGACTAACCGGGGGGAGCAGCAGCTCTCCACTTTCATCCTCGCCAGGAGAGGCCCTTGTCTCAAGAGGTGAAGAGGTGTGGTCATCTTCGTCTAGTCCAGAGGCTCCAAGAAGATCTGGGAGAAGAGACGCACGCCCAAAGGGTCCTGTAGGTGGCATATGGATAAGGGATGCTCTCCGTTATTATCCAAGAAGCAAATGCGCAGGAGGACGACAAAGACGAACACGGCGAGGCAAATAGAGGAGCCAGAGGGCAGTGGAGGAGAGCAAATTTCAAGCCAGGAACCGATCTACCTGAGAGTGTGCGTGGAGACCTGGGTCCTGCCGGGATATCTTCTGCCACCGGTAAACTTTCAACAGTGGCGGTGAAGTCAGCCTGGTTCGCCCGGCGATCCTCCTGCTGTCGTTCGTCCCCCATCACTGTTTAGAAGGTAGACCTCTGAGTCATTCTTTCTAACGCATTCTACCAGAGATAAGAGCAGTTATGTTCAGCTTCACACCGTCCCACCATCACCAAAAGCCCTGTTCATCAGGTTTGCATGAGTTGTAGACTTCTCTAGCCTATCCAGAGTAATATGGCCAAGCAGGCTATGAAGAGCTAGTATAGAATCATGCATCCACTTCTCTCCTCCTTGACTTGACGAAGTGCTGTTCTGATGGGCTGTTAGCTGCGACTCTTCACTGACATTCCCTCCCTCCTCAAGCCAGAACCGTGAGCCTTATTAGAGACAGGAGCTTACAAGCCGGGCAGCAAGAGGCCAGACAAAGGCCAGGCAAGGCCAGACAAGGCAGAAAGAACTTCAAAAGGTGGTCTGGCGGCGGTGAGCTGTCACCATCATCAGAAGCTTCAGAAAGTTCAGAAGCGGAACAAGAACAGACAGGAAAACTAATGTGCTATAAGTCTATCTGGTTGATAATCAGGTGATAGAAGAGAGAGGATAACTAAACGCAGAATCCGAGCCGTTAGCCGCTAGACTTGGGGTTATTGCCTCCAAAAGCTTCAGAATCAGATGAACTACCTCTCAACATAGAATTCTACCTCTGCCTGGGGTGCTGACAATTGCTGCAAGCTCCACTGCCTTCATTATCTACCTAGGAATGGTCTGAACCAAGGCCGCCGGATTACCGGGTAGCACCTTACCTCTCTTCAATGCGTATGGTGGCCCCACATCGGTCCAGACAGGAGTCAAAGTGAAATGGCAGTTCCTGACTCTGAAGCCTGTGCGCAGGCACTCGGTTGGAAAGTCCGCATCGCAGCCGTAGCTTTGGCCGTAGCTTCAGCTGCTCTTAGCAACGTGGGATTGAAATGGCTCTACTCGAGAGGATGGATTGCAAAGAAGAGGAAGACGGATAGGTCATCTGAAATTTCTTTTGGCGATGGGTATCCTGCGCTGATTGGGGGCACCAAGATGATAGAGTTAAAATCTCTCTCGGAGGCCACGGGATGTCGCATATTGGTAATTATCCCCACCGTTTCTTCCCCCTACTTTTTCCACCATACCAAGTCCGGGTTTTGTCATCTCACTCTTAGCACCTTTAGGGAAAGGCTGAGTTTATGAACCCTGGAGGAAGCTCGAAGGATAGGGTGGCCAAGGCGCTTGTTGAGGAAGCGGAACAAGCTGGACTTCTAAAGCCTGGCGGGACGATTGTAGAGGGCACCTCAGGCAGTACTGGGATAAGTCTGAGTCTCATTGCCCGAGGTAAGTGGTGTCTTCTCCAAGGAGGAGTTAACTGAGAGGCAAGAAAGTCTAGACCTGAACAACTGCGAACCTCACGTGACTCCAATGGCACGCGTCGATGAGGTGGAGGATGAAAAACAAAGAAGGGGTTATCGATTGGACTGAAAAACTTCATTCTAATGAACCGTGACTGTCTTTGGTTGAAGCGAAGGGCTACAAGTGCATTATCGTAATGCCAGATGATCAAGCGAAGGAGAAGCAGGAGCTTCTTAGACAATTCGGAGCGCAAGTGGAACTCGTCCGCCCTGCGTCCATTGTAAACAGCAGACACTACTGCAATGTCGCAGCTAAAAGGGCCGAAGAGATTGAAGGTTAGTATTTCGCTTCCCGTCTGTCTCTTATCAGGTCGACCTCAGCGTGCAGTCTGTTCTCTTTTACCATAACTGGCGTTTGTTGACCACCTCCAACAAAGGGCAAGGCTTGAGCTCCTGCTCGACCTCAACTTTATCTTTCGTACACAATATCCTTAGACGCGCCTGCTATCGGTCTCACGATCAATTTGTCTTTGCTCGTGCTCCCCAAATATTGTACCCTGCAGGGGCGTTCTTCGCTGATCAGTTCGAGAACTTGGCTAACTATCGGACCCATTATCAGACAACGGCACCCGAGATTTGGCGGCAGACAAAGGGGCGAGTTGACGCGTTTGTCATGTCTGCAGGGACCGGAGGGACGATATCTGGGATCTCACGTTATCTAAAGGAGAAGAACAAGGCGATCAAGGTCATTCTCGTTGATCCTCCTGGTAGCTCATTGTACAATAAGGTGAGGGCAAAGGCAGACATTGCGGGGGTGGGGAGGGCATGGTCATGTTCCACACCTTTCTCTGGACAATTGGAAAGGAGGAGGAGGGGAAGCCAAGGACACCCTAAAATTTCTGAAATGTGTGGCTTCTACTTATCGTTGGAAATGAGAGAACGACATGATGGTTAGGAGAGCCAGAGCATGGTCGGCGCTGGATAGGTAGAATGGGGAGTACAGGTATTAGCAAGTGGCAGCCGTTATGGAGTTGCAGGAGTATTGACCCCTCATCGACATGTCAGGTCCTTCATGGTGTTTGTTACGCCTCGGAACAGGCGGAGAGAAAGATCAAGCGCCACCGCTACGATACCATAACGGAGGGAGTCGGCATTGATCGTTTGACGGCTAACTTCCAAGAGGCACAGATAGATGACGCCTATCGTGTCTCCGATAAAGAAACTGTGGAAATGGCTCATTACCTGTTGAAGAAAGAAGGTAAGTGGCGAGGGCCTTTCTTCCAGCACGTGTTGCTCTTCCGCTTTTCGTGTTGCAGTAGCTGTTGATCGGTGTGCGCCTTTTGTTCGTACTCTAGCTTTCAATGAACGGCCGTTCTGAAGCATGTTGACGATTACCAGGGCTATTTCTTGGAAGCTCGAGCGCTCTTAACTGTGTTGGAGCCGTCAGAGCCGCTAGAGCTCTTGGACCGGGCCACGTAATAGTCACAGTTCTATGTGATGGGGGACAGCGCCACCTCACCAAATTTTGGAACCACGATTACCTGCGCCAGTGGGATCTTCTGCCAATGGCGGAAGGCCTGGAGTTCATAAGCGAAGCGAAGTAGACGTGGGTAAATTCAGAGGAAGATATTATTTCCTGCCATTGGTAAGTGCGGGCTGTTAGCAGTTTCAGGTGTCTGAGCCCTCAAATGCACTCTTGTCCTAATGCATGCGCTATCCAGCCCTCTCGACAGCCCAAGGTAGGTCTTTACTTGAGCGGCGCCCGACTACCGCTCTCCGCAAAGTTCCAAACGACCTCTTGCACTATCAAGGGATTATGCGTTACGCTCCGGCGCGGACTTCTTCCTTGGCTCAGTTATCTACCGCAATAACGGACGTAAAGGAGTGTATGTCTTGGAGAGGGAGGAAGGATTCAAACTAAGGATGGATTGCTACTTGTCGACTTCTTCATGGGGAACCGCGAAGTGGTTTATTGACCCTTGGACCTCCCCGATAGTACCCCACCTTCACCCTCTGACGCCTCTTGACGATTGATGTCCACAAGATGCCACGATTACGGACGCTACGATAGGAACGACAAAACAATCGCCTAAATTTCGGCATAATGAGTTCTTAAAGCGCTTTGTTGGCCAGATTTTTATAACGTTTATGACAGAGCATGGAGTGCTGTTAAGGCCTTTAATTAGAGTGTCTATATTTGCCCAAGATTCTTTGAGGACTTCAGCGCGCCTCGTAGCTCCTCCATGTACTTCGCGTCGTCAAACCTATCCGGAGCCAGCGCACGGGCGTATGGAGCAATGCTTTCAAGCGCTGATGACGAACTGGACTCTACCACCTTTCCAAGGAGTTCACCAGCGGCTGAGCATCCCATTATCCCGTAGCCTAAGAGGGAAAGGAGGATCTGTTGTCAATGGCATCATACCTATAGAGGGGTTCCCCAATTTTGCTTTCTTTTATAACACTACCAGCTCATTTGTGACCTCCACATTATACCTTCGCCACTCCGCCATTGTCGCAAGGCATTGTACTGTCCATTGCCTCTATCCACTTACCGGAGAGTCCAGTGCATAGATAATAACCAGGAATGCTTGTTCTTCCGACTAATGGCCTGTTGTCTGGTGCCTGACAATAGTATCCGCCATCCACTAAGGTCTTGCGGGGGATCCTTCCAAGATATTCCTGCCGACATGGGTGAGCACCTCATCAGCCAATGTCCAAAAGTAATGAAGAGTACTAGCCAAAAAGGATAAGGCGATACGGCAGTAAGAAAAGGCATTTGAGATCGGTAGATGAACAGCGTTACCTTCATCCTCGGGACCATAGCTGAAAGGCCTCGGACAACGACTTCTGCGTAGAGATCGTAGAATTGAAGAACCGTCGGAGGCGGGTCTGCAACTAACTGCTTCTTGTGAACAAACTCCCAGAGCATAACTAAATAGCCGTTGCCATAGGGTCGAAAGTGGGCACCTGGGGACCAGGCAAGTGTTATCAAATCTCTTCCCTTGGAAGTGACCTCATCATACCAGACTATCTAGTGATAGAGCTGCAAGAGCCAGCTTGGCACGAAGAGTTGAAAGAGTTCCGTCTTCCCGAACTTCTCCCCTTATCGCATTATTGTCACACCAACCGACTGGCGCTCTTTTCTCCTTCCCTATTTTCACTTTTAACAGATGGCGACTGACCTCCTGGAAGCGGCTTTGTAAGAGATGCTGCGAAGCCACCCATCTCATTAAGCATCTCCTGCTCCTCTTCGGACCAGTCCAAGAGAACTTCGTCTTCCCAAATCATCATGGGACAGTCTTCAGGCACTATGCCCAAGAAATCATGAAACACGGCCTAAGAGTAACTAATTAGGATGGCCATCAGGGCTGCAGGCAAGCATAGCGGCACCCAAACTACCTCTAAGAGGAAGAGGAAACATTACGCGCAAAGGTGAGACCGGAACAATCATTCTTGAGGTAAATAGGGCACGGTTAGACCAATGAACGAAAAGCCACGACCAAGGGTAGACGTCAAGGAAGATAGGCGAAGATATCACACTGGTTCCAATGGAACCTCAATGGCACCTTGGCATGTATCTCATTCTTTAAGGGTAGTTCATCACTTCCTGGTACCAGGCGGTTGACCGCTGAGGTGAAAGGTCCAGATGCGTTCACAAAGCATGAGGTTGAGATCTGAAGAGGAAATCCATCACTCCCCTTGACGCTCACTGATTGCACTCTGCCTGAAAGGGGGCAGCAGTCTACATTCATCAAGGTACCGGGTAGAAGCTGGTTAGGGAGAAGGAGTAAGGAGCTGATTAGGAAGAAATACTGACTGGGAAACACCTCTGCAAGTGATTTCAAGCTGGCCTTCCAATCCGTAGCTGTGACTCTCTTGATCGGCCTCCCGCTTACTTTGTCTCTATCTAACTTAGTCTCCCAGTGTGCCTCTTGCTTCCTCTCTCTTTCTCTCTACTCTGGTTTTTCACATTCAAGCCCTTGAGGTATGTCTCTGCCACTACTCATGGGAAGTAAACGTCTACCCACCACGCTACACAGTCGAGAAAAACTCCATGCCGTCCTATCTGGGCAGTCCCATTGCACCTGTCTCTTTACCATTAGCCCTGCTACCTCTTTCCTTTTGTCGGTCAATTCTTTCTTGCGCTTTGGACTCGATAATTCTCTCTCGCACCTTAGCTCCACCTGCCTTCACTTCATCAAGCAGGACTGTTCCCAGCTGTTGAGCATTGACCCACCCACAGCGTCGAGCATACAGGAGGGCTTGAGTCTCCGAAGTAAGGAAAGGAAACTTCTCCTGAATTTCTGCCGCAGACTGCAACAGGTGGATTCCGTTGATAGGCTTCATAGCGCTAAGCTCGGTACCTGTTGTGCGGGTCGGTGAGGTGGCTTAAGGTCTATCGCTCGTCACGAATATCTTCCACGTCTCAAAACTGCTATACCTTTCCCCAATCGAGAAAGACCACCTATCTAACCCATCAATTAGCCCTTCACTCAGCTATAACGTATACCCTTCCTCCATATCCTTACCTCTCAAGCTGTTACAGAGAAAATCTCCCTTTCCTTTGGTAACTGGGCCAGCTCCATATTCTGAGGAAGTCTGAGCTCTTTCTTCATGATCTTTTACAGCATGCTTCTTCGCCGAGCAGAAGGCGTAGCCCCTGCGGTTCATCGCAAACTGGTTACCTGTTTTCTCTGCTCTGATGCCGAGCAGGAGCATTGTACATAGGCGTCAAAGAAGGCATGAGAGTGAGATTATCATAGGCGGAGTAGGCAGCATGAAGAAGACCGAGAGCGGAGAGCTGACCACTTAACGAAGGAAAAAAGGAGAGAAAGCAATTCATGGAAGCCATGAGAGGAGAGATGGCTTGAAAACTAGACATCACAGTCAAAGAGGCCAAGAAGAAGAGAAGTTTAGGTGATGGAGGAGTAACTACCTCTCTTCCATGAGGTCGATACTTCTGTTCATGAATTGGGTCATCTCCAGGCTGGGCCAAAAATTGCGATACGCCTCTGACGACATGCTGCTTGTGAAGGAAAAAGGAGGTCGCTCATCCACCACGATGACCCTCAGCCCTGCATGGTTGGTAAGGTAGGAGGCGGCGGACAAACCCGCTACTCCTGCTCCGCAAACCACCACATCCGCCGTGACGGAAGAGGCATAGCGTCTGGGCTGGAAAGGCCCATGATTGAGCTTCCTGCTTAGTTTCTTCATCCTTGACGGCCCATGCTTCTCTATCTAGAACCCGTAACGAATGAGCTCAGCTTCAAAGCACCTGTATCGTCTGCAGTCCAAGTGGCAAGTGGCAGTGCGTCAAGGAGCCAATGTGAAGACGTGAAGACGGAAGAAAGAGATGATGGCATGTCACGATCTTGGGCGAGACTTCAACTTGCCGTGCCGCCATGTCGAAAGATTACAAACTTAAGATTCTCCCATTTCACTCCGTAGCTTCTGCACCTAAGGGTTAATACCAGTGGAATACCAGTCGGTGAGGTTGTAATTTACCATCTCGAAATTGTGCGGTTTCAACACAATCTTTTCCATCATCATCAGCTGTCAGTTCTCTGATTCGGATTGCACTCATTCTCCCTCGCTCCTTCAACCACTTCTCATCGATCCTCCTCCCGGCTGTCGGCTAGGCATCGCAGACAGCTCCGTGTGGTGCAAGCCTGGGACTACGCAACGGCTTCACTCAGGCAGAGCTCGAGCAGGCAGAGACAGAGTCTCCTAGGCGCTCCTAACAAGCAACAATGTTCTTGCGGCGTGGGGTCTCTCTTTGCCAGCAGAGACTGACTCTAAGGAACGTGGCTCCTCTGACAATCCAAGCTCGATCGCATGGGATCAGGCAGCTATCCGAATTAACACCTGTCTCTCCATTTCACCTGGCCTTTCCAGTGCACTCGCTGCAAGAAGGTGCGTACGAGCAGGATGGATGTCCCGGACAATACTGCTCCCTGGGCTAATGATGGACTTGATGCTGCAGCGAAAGCATTCTACGGCGGTGTCCTTGGGTGTGAAGAGGGCCGATCATCCGACAAGTGGCAGGACTATAGCCTCTTTGGCCATCAGATCGTGTGCCATCTGGTGTCTCCAGATTACCGAGGTGTTGATTATTTCAACCCTGTTGGTAGGGCCCACGACTCCCTCATCTCTGTTCTTCCTCGCTGTGGCATGATCGTGACCTCCTTCGGTGGGCGCTTAGGCGGACTTTGACTAGGCACCATCTTTGCTGGCCTGTGTTGCGCGTTTCTTATCCGTTGCTCTTAAGAGTCAGCCACTTTTCTCACCAAGGATGTTCCTCAATATTTTCATTAACTTAGATAAGGACGACGTTCCAGTTCCGCACTTCGGCGTCTGTTTAGATGTGGACCAATTTCATCAGTTCGCGAAGAGGCTGCGGGACAAGCAAGTGAAGTTCATCATTGAGCCTCACAAGCGCTTTGAGGGCCGTCCTGGAGAGCAATGGACGATGTTCTTCAAAGATCCAAGCGGAAACAATTTGGAGTTCAAGGCTATGACAAAGAAGGAAAACCTATTTGCAAAGTACAAGGAGAAGTAATGAGTTGTGAGTGATGGAGATGATAGGAAATCGCTGGCCGAGAGATGGAGAGTGCGGCCAAATGTACACACAATGGTAATCGAAAGAGGCGGCGTGCGTGGGGATGGCAACTGCTCTTCTGAGGATCACATTCACTGATCCTTACACCGTAGAGTTGCTACCCGAATTGTGGTCAGCCCTCAGTAGCTACAGCCCTAATGATATGCTCAAATCCTTGGCCTACCACTCCTATCTAGCTAGCTAGCAAGCCGTTGTCCTTGAGTGCACGAACGCCTGGCTCCTTGGCTCCTTCCTTCACCTAGCTTACGAGGACCTCTCCCGGACCTGATCTGAAGCTGCAGTGGCCTCCTGGTCCCCTTGCTCCCAGCAGCTACCCGCTGTTCATCCTGATGCGGGCACTACTTCTCTACTGCGAGGTTCGCGAGGTTTCCCTCACTCTCCGCTGTCACTCGCAATGGAGACCCCGACCCGATAGCAAGCAGGAAGGGAGACCTACTAAGTGCTCTACTATTTTCGTGCACCAAGAAAGAAAGCTCCAAACACCTATGAAACCCAACCAATTGAGAATAAGAACCAGCTCATTGCAAACCTTATTAAGCTTAGTAATTTCTATTCCGGATAGAGAGAAGAGTGAAGGCTGCACAAACCTAAAGTGTTTTTTGGTTTCGGGAGAGTGGTTGCTCCTCAGAATCTGTAGAATCGGTTGCCGATGCCAAGGCGCTGACTTACAGCCCATCTGCAGGCAGGCAATGCAGAGACAGCTTGTCTTCGGCGTAGAGAAGCTTCTCTGTCAGATAATCTTCCTGGTGGCTACAAGGCCTTAATCTTATCGTCCTTGAAGTACAGCTGAGCGCAGACCAGGATATTCTTACCCCGAAAATATCCGGACGAGGGATGGTAGGGCGTGGTCACACATCTCGATAGATTTGTGGCAAGCAGTTTGACGCTGGTCTGAGTCCCGAGCTTCCGTGAGCCTTCCAGATAGGATGAGTGACTGGCAAGCTCTAGGGAAGGTCCAATACAAGAGACTTCAGCTATACGAACTGCCATGGTGAGCGATCTGGTGTCCTCCTTGTCCTTGCCCTCCGCTTTTGATGATACGTCTCAACTCCCGCGGGTAGGCACACTCTGCTTTCCTCTCGCGCTCCTTGTCACCTCTTAGTTGCTGTCCTCAGCTGCCTCTAATTACTGCTCTCCTTTGCAGGGCGAATGAAGTCGGAGACCTTCAAAACTATATCATCTGTGCCGCTCCATTTGGAGGTGAGTTAGTCAATCGAGATAGCTGTAGCCTCTTCACTGTCACTCCGCATGGCGTTTCCTCCTCAGGTCTTCTCCGTTCCCTATCGGCCCCTCCTTTTTGATGTCAATCAAGGAGAGCTTTAAGGCTTGATCTATTAGGGCTAGAGGCTACTTTTCCATCTTCGGCACCTTTAGGGTTTACCGTTTATAGCGCTTTCCCTATCGCTCTATGCATAGAACTCAAGTTCTTGTTGCTTTCTTTGTCTTCGGGTTGCCAGGTCCCATTGCCTTGGCACGAGATGAGCGCAAGTTTGTTTTGGTTGGCAAGGGGCGAGAGCTCGTCCCGCATCTCCTCATCTACTCGCCTTCAGGCACAAAGGTTCGTGACTGTCGTGCTTCTTGTCTTCCTCTTGCCATCGGCTCGTATCCGTCTTCAATCCCTTCCTTGCTTTGTAGGGTAATCCGACATTCTCCGCTTTACCTCTGGCGTGCGCTTGCTGACCTATCAACCCTGAGTCTGTCTTCATCAGCTTCCCCCGCTCAAATGCTCAGCAGCATTTCTATATCAGTGTCTTTCAGTTACTGACATGAGCTATAGATGGCTTCCATTCCCTGGGAAGACAAGCGCCTTTGCGTCATTGGCGGGCTTGGGTGGACTCAGGATGAGAACCTAGTGTGTGTCTTAGAGAACGGCACCGTGCTTCTCTACGATATGTTCGGACTCCTACTCAACTCCTTCCCACTGGTTCCTCCGTTGTCCAAGCTCTCTATTCTTATGGTAGAGATCTTCCAACAGAGCCTGGTGGCGTTGGACAGCGCGATGAATTTGGTCTACGTACCAAGAGTTGAAAGTGCACAGCCAAAAAGAGCATTGCTCGGCAGAAGCGCGACGCTTCTGGACGTGGGAGTAACGCCTAACAAGGTGCCGAATTGTATGGCCGTCCTGCCTCCTCAGATCACTGCCTCTGAGAGTGTTGAGGTGATCGTGGCAACGCAGGAAGGTTCATTAGTGGTGGTGGATCCTGTAAGTCCCAGAGTGACCAAGCACTGTTTACCTTTCTCTTTATCTCTCTCTCTGTTCTCTCTACACATTTGGCTCTTCTTCCGCAAGTCCGCGGGGCTATAGCTTCCGTCCAGTAAAGTCAGGCATCCAGGTGTCTCTTGCTGTCTACCTTTGTGCCCTCTTGATATTCGTATTGATAGGTTTTATGGGCAGTTTCCGTCTCTTTTGAGCGACTACCAGCCTACCTCCAGCTGAGGATAGTGCCACATCGCCGTGATTCTAGCTCATCCTAGTGTATAAAGCCTGCTTTTGATACCGGGCTGTGCATTTTTTCTCCAGTGACTGTGCACGCCGGTAGAGCACGTGATCTTTTCCTTACTGGTGATTTTGTTCTTTTAGAATGCGGCCGAAGATATGAAGCTGCAGGGTCGCATTACCGCGCCAATCATGAGTATGGCTGTTGCGGATAAGGGAACCTTCGTGGCCTGCTTCACCGCTGACGGTATGCTCATCGTCATGTCCACCAAGTTTGATAATAAGGTACGAAGAGTTAGAAGCTATAGACGCAAACAATGGACGACAAAATTCAGCGCCAGCCGAGCGCAATGCTCGGCCATTGTGTTGAAGCCCTGGAATTATGTTGACGGGATCACGATAGAGAAAGGGACAGAGCGATAGGATAGTCCGCAGAATGATAGGATAGTTAGCGAAACGACTGAATTTCGTCTTTGTCGCACTGGAACTTCCCATCAGGTTTTGGAGTTTGATACACAGACGACTAATGTACCGCAGTATATGGTCTGGTGTGGAGAGGTAAGGCTGAGTAACGCCTCCTCTCAAGACTCTTTGTACCTAACCTAGCGCTCTCCTGCCGTTGAGACACCTTCCTCTCTGTGGTACTGCCACTCAATGACTCGGTGACCCCTTATTCAGCTCTTGACTCTGTGTAGTTGATATCACTATACGCGCCAATCTCCTGTAAGATGGCGCTGTTATCCTTTCTGTGAAGGCACTTCTCGTACATCGCGACCATAAACTGCTTTGACCCTTCGCTATATGTCACTTTCAACTGCAGGACTCGGTGGTGCTGCACTGGAAGCAGCTGGGACTCGTCGTGGTAAGCTATTTTTAGCTCTATTGGAAAGCAATAGGCTCTTCTGCCCTCTCTACCTTCAATTTCTCAAATTATCTACCTTTGACGCTAAGGCGTTGCTTTTTGACTCTGTCGATGAAAATTGATATGTTCACCTTTGGTTGCTAGGTTGGGCCCTTCGGTGACTGGATCAAGTATCCTTACAACGTTCCTTTATATCCGGTGCATGAGCATGACTGCTGCCGAATTTACACATCAACGTAAGTAGCGGGATAATGCTAGTTGAGCTTTCCTTTCCGTTCCCTACCTGGTGTGCGGGTTCACACCAAGTGTTATCCTTGTTCTCTGTTGGGCTTCCAGTCAACTATCCGCCATGTCGCTGCTTGGTTATGAAGTTGCTCGTCTTCACCTTTTGAAGTGGCTTATGTTGCGGCCCTGGGGACTTTTTATGACGCATTGTCCATTGATGCAGGTCTCACGAAATAATTCAAAGAGTTCCTCCATCTATCGAGGCCATCAAAGGGATTGGCTCCACCCATCCCGCTGCAATGCTTTTCGACGCAATGGAGGCGTTCGAGTCAGGAGATCCTAAAGGTAAGATCTGGTAGATTAGGTCACGTGTCTTCTTATTATTTTCCTTTACCAACCTTAGTTTCAATCTTCACCTTAGCCGACGAGAACATCCGCAGCATCAAGCAGATAGGAAAGCTCGAAGATGCTGTCACTCAATGTATAGACGCTGCCACATCTGAATTTGACTTTGATCAGCAACGATCACTATTAAGGGCAGCCTCTTACGGTGAGTGGATGCCTGCTAAGTGATAGAGAAATAGAGAACTTAGACAGTCGCTAGGAAGAGGACAAAAGAGACTCCAAAAAGAGTGAGAAAACTTTCTCGAGTGACTCCCTAGGTCTTGCACTCTCTTAAATCTCAGCTTCAACGGAAAACAGAAAGAGGAATAGCACGTAAGGGTGGAAAGGGCACCACAAATGGGTCTAATCACTGACATCTTCATCAGGAAAGAGCTTTCAGGGAGATTATGACTCTGATATCTTCGTTGAGGCCTGCAAAATGATTAGAGTCCTAAATGCGGTCAGAGCCCCAAAGGTAAATAGGGCGTCTTACGGCTAAGAATGGGGCCCATCGTACCCCATCTCAACCTTGCCACATAGTCGTTTGCCTTTACATACCATACCTCCCTCCTTCTTCATCATGCCCAGTCATTGTAGCTCTTCTCACCATTTGCCTCATCCTTGAATGTCCGCACAGATTGGCCTTCCTTTGACAGCTTCCCAGTATAAGCTTCTCACGCCGGAGATCTGTATCAACCGTTTGATAGTGCGCAAGCATTACTTTTTGGCAGCCAAGATATGCGACTATCTAAAAGTCAGCAAGGACGGGGTGCTAGTCAACTGGGCATGTGAGAAGGTATTCTGCTCATTTAAAATCTACTTCAAACTCCCCGTTTCTTTGATGCAAAGGGCCTGACTGATGACAGGATTGCGACCTCACTAGCTACCTACCCTTTTAGTCCTGGGTGCCCTTGAACGATCTCCCTCTGACCACTTCCTCAGGAGAGCCTTTGCCTCAATCAAGCTACTGCTTTCTTCCACCTTCTTAGTTGCACTCTCACGCTGGGTTTACCTTACATCTCTCGACCTTTGCAATGCCGATCGCCCATTCTATGCCACAGATCAAGGTTTCCGCTGATGTGGGCGACAATGAGTTACTGAACCTTATTAGAAAGAAGCTTGGCACAAAGAAGAATATATCGTAAGCCACTCGGCCAAACACTTCCGAAAATTCTGCTCTCTATGTCTCCTTGTTGATCTGCTGGTGGCGCAAGATAAGCCCAATGGACCGTGTTGCTCTTGGTGCTTAGTCACTACTAAGTGCTCCCTCAACCTTATGCGGGCTCTGGGTCTTTGCTCATTTATATCCACGCCCGCCTAGATATGCTGGGATCGCTGCAATAGCTGAGCAAGTGGGACGGAGAAGGCTGGCCACTATGCTTCTGGACTATGAACCTAAACCTGCTGATCAGGTAGGAAAAGTACAGACGAGAATTGCCGGTTCCTGCAAAGAAGTTTATGAGTCAGAGTTAGCGTCTTGCCTCCCTGACCTCCACATATGCATTTTTAACCCCATCCATCTCATTCAAGACCTCTTTCATGACCGCGCTTACACCCGCAAATTTAAGTTTCCTTCGCTGAATTCTTTCTCCGTAGGTCCCTCTGCTACTATCAATGAAAGAAGAGGAGCTTGCTTTGAAGAAAGCAATCGCGTCTAGTGATGTTGATCTGCAGTATATGGTGCTGCTTTACCTTCTAAACATGTGAGTGCGGTCATCATCGCTCTCTTGGTAGCTATGTTCTTGCCTTCCAATTATTGATACTTTTTCCTCTTGTTGCGTCCCCGTCTCTCCCTTCTGTCATCGCGGGGTCATTAACTCATAAATGATGCAGCAAAAAGTCTGATGAAGACTTCTACACCCTCCTTTTCAAAGAAGGCCACGGAGAGGCAGTTGATTTACTGGTAGGCAATATTTGCACTGAAACCTAATATTCCACTGTGAGAGATGGGACGCATTCTACCCATCATATGTTATACTTGCCTCTCACTTCGACCGCTTGGCGTCTTTCTCTCCAATCCTATGTCAAGCTCTAAACCACCTTCGATACCATCCATGCACGTGCCCCTGGGCGCGTTTTTTTACTATGCAGGTCGCTTACTATAAGAATGACCGCTCTGATGCTGGGCTGGCCCGGTTAAGTGATTTCTTCCTTGCGTCTGGCCATGTGAACGAGGCTGCGGCCTTCTCTATTCAAAAGGCATACCTGGCTCCCGACCTCACAGGAAGGATGAACGAGCTTTCAAACGCTCAACAACTTTATCTTAAAGCCAAAAGCACTTTCCACGCTAAGGTGAGGTACAACCTTTCGCTGAAAAGCGTATAGGCATTTGGAGACTCCATACCTGGTCATTTCCTGTTTTTTCCCTTGTTCTCTGCTCTGTCCATTCAAGCAGACCCCTTCCAGGCTTTGGCCTCTTATTTCGTGCCTCTTAGTTCGTTAGTTCTACCTGCAGTTATCTATGCCATCCATATGTGCTGGTTTGTCTCTTCTGTTCTTTCTTATTGCGAGGCAAGGGTGACGTGGTGTGTTCAAAATGGATGGCTGAACGGCGATTTTTTGAACCGACAGCCCAGCTACACCTCTATAGAGTTGATGGCGTACTTCTCTTTCGCTATGGCTTCTCTACCTATTATGTTAGGAAGTGTACTTGCTTCTGGTGCATGTGGTCCTTACATTATGTGCGCCACCCCTCCATTCTCTCCTGCAGTGCGTAGAGGAACAGAAAGAGCTTCTACTCGAGCAACGAAAGCTAGAGGAGAAGACTGGTCCTGGAGTTTTCTTTGACAAGTCAGTTCACGAGACAATTTATCTGCTTTGCACAATGTCTGGGGAGAAGCCACAACTACTTCCACACGCGGCCTCCATTGCCAAAAAGTTCAAAGTGCCGGATAAGAGGTGAGGAGAGGCGGTGATGCTCTATACCTTTTTTGTTCATTTTAAGCTTTTCGGAGAGTCCTAACATCAGTGCCCCCAGCTTCTACTTTACAAAGATCCGTGCTTTGGCGGATACAAGGCAGTGGGACTCGCTCATGAGGTTCGCTAATGAGAAGAAGCCTCCTGTTGGATATAAGGTTTGGCAATCCCGCTCCTACGTGTCCGTATCAACCTGCTTCAAGTCACATCTGCCAAGAAGTATAGGGATACCGCCCCTCTGGTTCCTTTCCATCTCTTCCTCAATGCGCCTAATTTCATCCATATCTTTCTCCTTTCAATCATACTCATTTCGCCCTGCGCAGCCTTTTGCCGTCACGGCCTACCGCGAAGGGGAGCAAAACCACTTCGAGATTTACCTGCAGAAAATGAACAACGAAGAGAAGTTCCAGACTTTTGCTGCCCTAGGGTAAGAGACCAACTTCCAATGTCTTTCCTTCTCATTCTTATCTCTCTTGAGCTACTGACCTCAGTGATCTGTCTCAAAACACTTGTGCTTTGCCACTCCGTGGCCGTCCTATCCCACTGCTAATGAACTATGGCTCATGCGCTTTGTCGTCTTGCAGTCTGTGGAATGAGGCCACAGATGTCGCCATTAGGGCGAAAGATGCGGACAAGCTGATGGAGGTCAAGTACAACTGTGATGACACTCCGTTGATACAGAAGATAGATGATGCCCTGGCACGCAAGTTCAAGTAGACAGACTGGACAAGAACGATGAAAATAGACAGCGAGGTGCAAGTGGCGACACTGTAAAGGGCTTCTGACAGGCTTCCATCACCTAGGGAAGCTACCGAGAGAGAGACTTATAAGTCTAGTATAGGAGGGAGGCGCTAAAAGCGTTTGTCAGATGCAGGATGCTCTAGTAGACGTTCCTCTATGAGTTGGCACCACAAAAGTGCGGTGACAATGGTCTATTCTCCCAGAGTGGACCTTTCTACGCTCCACATCCTTCCATCTGTTGCCTATGAGAGGCATGTTGGCATTGCCAGTGGTCGCATGGAAGAAGGAAAGGAATAGCTCTGAGGATTCCTATCTCTTACACAAAGCAGGACCATCTATCTATTGCATGTTAAGTCTGAAGAGGAACCTGACAGAGTTTTATTCACCTAGATGGCCATGCTCATCTTCCTTTCAGCGCTGTTGGCAATCAATCCTCCTTCACCTTTGCAGCTGTTCCTAGGAGCTTCTGCCTAATTTTACTGACTAGAGAAGCCTTCTTTACCTTTTTAATCTCTGCTTCCTTCTTCTCTTCTATGGCAGTCTCAAGTCGGGAAGGAAGTCTCTTTCTTGCCACAGCGTTTAGGAGGGTGCCGACGATGAAGGCAATGAGAGTGGAAGTCAAAGTAATCACATTGTATGGCATTGTGAAGTCTGGCGTAGGGAGCATCACCAGCAGAGGCTCCGTGATGACTTCGAGCGCCTCCTGTCTCTTCTCTTGTCCTCCTCGAGAAAAAGTGACATATCCTGGCCCTATATCAAAGCCTCTACTGGCGTCAGGCGGATAGTCACTTATAGGAAGAAAGACTTTGTCAACATCAAGAGAGAAGAGCACCACGGAGAGAGGAGGGAGGTTGAACTCCAGCATGGTGACGCCTGGTGCCCCGTGGTCTTCTGCAGGCCTAACCTCGAACCTAGAGAAAACCTCGTCGATGCTTCGTCTAGTCCCGTTGATAGAGACACGCAGAGAGTGATAGTACGCTCTTAAAAACCAGGGGAGAATGTCTAGATACCGAACGGAGAGGGCGAAAGGAGAGAGGTTGGAGAAGCGAGTGGTGACTCCTCCTCTGGCTTGACCAACGCCATAGAGGAAACGATGGACGTCCACTGCTGCTTTCCCATTACTTCTCGAGGGAGTCCACTTCTTCAGCCACTGCTGAGAGAGAGAGAGCGCTTCAGACGAAAGAGAGAGAACAATGACCTTGCACACTTTCTGTTTGTCATCTCTCTTCACTTCCTTCGCCTTCTCCCTTAACATATCTGAGGACAATGTCCATGAACTGGAAGGAACGGAAAAGGAGCCGGTGAACTGTGGGAGGATGTCTTCTCCTTCTATCACTTCTGTGAGGATGTCTGAGCGCCTTGCTATCGGACATTGAGAGATGCCTGAAAGATCTGAAGGTGGCTGTATGATATCCCGTAAAGTGAGAGGGAGAGAGTGCGTGGACGAGAGAGGTTTGTGCACCACAGTGAGCGTCATATCAGCCCTTACACTTTGCCGAGATAAGGAGGAGCTCTCACCCTTGTCTCGCTTTCTACTGAGGGAGAGAGTCATCGCATGGTACTGGCTTCTATAGACAGCCTTTGGGTTGATTAGAGCGGCCAGTCCCTGGTGGTGCCGGCAAGGCAGAAGCTTTAGCCATGGCGTAAGATTCTCAGTGCACACTGTCTCGCGTGACAGAACGCCGTAGAATTCCTCTCCTCTCTTTCTGTCCCGTTCTGCGTTCCCATGGTGCCTCTCTCCTTCCCTTCCTAAGTGTTCCACTGTTCTCCAGTGGAAAGGGACCGTCCGCGTCTCATCTAAGAGGCTCAGAGATGCGCAGGAAAGGCCTGATAAGCTTCTCTTCACCTCCTCTAGACGAGCAGCAACGTCCTTAGACTTGGAAAGCGAGGTGGAGGGAGAGAAACGGACATATAGACTTGCTCCAGAAGGAACTGCTTCTAAAGGTTCGCCCCAGAGAGGAAGGTTCCATCGCCCTTGGCTAAAGGAGAGACGGACTTCCTCTAAGTCGTATCTTTCTAGAAGCTGAGAAAGAACCTTTGGGACCGTGTCGTGCTCTCCGGAGAAATAAAGAGAGGACGACGACGAGGAAGAAGAGGACGCCGGAGAAAGAGAGAACTGCTCGGGAGCGCTCAGCAAGGAGAAGTGAAAGTGTGTGAGTGTGGTGGGATAAGGTAAGACGGAGCGCAGATAGAGAGACTCATTGAACTCTCCTCGGACAGAAAGACTGCTACCTGGGTGGCTTAGCCAGACAAGCACGGAGACACAGGACAGGAGTTTGCACACAGGCATGTGCATCTTTTATATCTACTTTTCCCGTCGTGGGCAGTTGCCACGACCCGGACTGAACGGGCAGTCAGGAACAAGGAGACAAGGACCTGAAGAGCAAGGGACAGGGCGTGCAGAAGCAAAGGAGACGAGTGAAAGGGACAGAAGGCCCCTAGCGATCGCTATTCAGGAGGCAACCCCTGCTACTGCCTTCATCTTCCTTCGCCTAATAGCGCCTATAAAGTGGCTACGCCTCCACCGCGCCGCTCTTCTCCTGGTTCTTGCACAGCGGGTCCGATCGTCTTCCAGTCTACAGCTTCTCTTCGGGTGGGACATGAAGCTCAAAATGACCACGAACAACCATAAAAGGAAGATTTGCAGATTGCAGAACCACACTATGCGAGACAGAGTCAACAGTAGAGAGACAGAGTCAATATAGGTACAATTCTGTTTGTCTTTAAACCCAGTTACAGAAAAACAGAAGTACCGGAGAGGCACGATGCAGTAAGAGATGGACCCATCATGGTTTGACCTCTAAGAGAGGAGTGCTAGCACTTTACAAACTACTGCTAACAGCTCCACGATGCCAAGGATCCTTTTGAAGCGCTGCACGCTGCACAGCTAGAGCCATCCTTCGCGCGTTGTGTCTCTCCGCTAGTTAGGTTCCTCCTTTTCGCATGTGTCCAGCACGGAGAGAGAGTCCGGAGCAGTAAGATGCTCTATGCAGTGATGCGTGCTAAAGTCATCGATTGCCAACCCAGGGAATTGCTCCAAGTGCACACCAATGTCGCCTTCCTTGATAGCATAGGGCAGACCAGTGCTCTGGGAGAGTATTGAGGCCATGAAGTGGAACAAGGACGGTCACACGCCTTTACTAGTTGGCGTAGTCTCACTTCCTCAGTAGTGAACCCTTTGAGATTGCTTAGGGTTGGAGAGCGGGGAACTGAAGCTAACAATCACCACCTTGGATGAGCGGCGAACTGAAGCTAACAATCACCACCTTCTCCGGCCAAGTTACAAGGACACCATTTAGATACTACTGTGCCTGGAATTACTGACAAGCGCTGTTTGGGTGCTGGGTAATGTGGCGAACGCGCGGCTACCGGCAGGCCACACAGAAGCAGAGCTGTAATGGCGTTGCTCCTGGTTGTGCTTACGAACAAACAGATGGGCAGAACCGCGGTGGAGCGATGACATTCAGGACATTAACTAGTAGGATCGTCTACAGTCTCTTAGATCTTGCGCTCGACGAGCTAACCGCCGCTTTTGCCTCCTCCCTTTGCAACTCCATAATCCTTAGTCTTTTCTCGTTATTAGCGATTGCACTTGAAGTAAACGTGGATTCTGAAGAACGCGTAAGATTTTCTTACGCCCTCTTCATCTCTGCAAGTTGCTTCTTGATAGCCGCTTTTTGCTCTCTGTAACTCTCAAGCTGGACATATTTGAGGTTAGGAATTGTCACCGAGAGTCATTGATTAAGGTATGACGCAGCAGGGGACTGGGAGAGGAACGGAGATTGCGAGAGGGCGGAACAGAGGACAAAAGCAGAGAGACCATAGAAAAAAACAAGACTGTGTGCTCTCATACCGTCTCCTTATCCGCGGCAGAAGGCTTGCCTTTGACCTGGCGCAAAAGCTCGTCCTCTATCTTACGAATCTGCTCAAGATCCTCCCGCAGTCGCTTCTTCAGTTCCTCACCAGTGAGGGGCGTGACAGGGACCAGCTCCGCGATGGCTAGCGTCAGCCATCAGAAGTAGGAGGTGCGAAGAAGAATATTGAGTGACAGGACGCAACAGAAAGAGCTAGGGCCAAGAAGATATGACGAGGGGAAAAGTCCTTATGAGCCATAAATGACGAGCTGAACATAGATGACTTGACACAAAAGGGACAGATCCTTCCAAAGGAGACAGATACTTCCAGAGTAAGAAAGACACCCATTAGGGACTAGCAGCAAACCTGGCTTCACTTCATGGATAGGCTGGTGTTCCGGAGCATGAACGATCGCAGGAGCAGGGGCAGGAGTGGGTGGAACAGTTTCCTTGACAACAGCCCTGTGGAGACAAGCAAGGAGGTGGGAATGATTATTCAAAGAGAGGCATGACATATACCTACGAGCGTAGCAGAAGAAGCAGTATAGAGATTTAAGATCCTAGGCACTTGAAGGGGACAACTTCAGAATCTATACAGAACTAAGCTGCCGTACGTGGGCTCGTCAAGCTTGAGGAGCTTTGAGTCTCCAAACTTCTTGCTCTGTTCTGCGCGCCATTGCTCATACTCGTCCAGGCTCATATTGTGCTCAACCTTCTCAGTCTCTTGCAGGTACTGCGTGTAATAATAGTACCCGCCACTGCATGGGTGGAGAACAGAAAAAAAGGGATAATGAGACGTTGCATGAAGCGCCACGGATTGCCTGATAAATCTGTGAGGCGACACGGCAAAGTGGACTTGCTTTGGATCAGAGTGAAAGCAAACACTCACCCAATCGCAGCAGCGGTGAGAATCAGGGGAAGAGAACTTGATCCTCCCTTGTTGTTCGGGGGTGGAAGAGGTGGAGGAGGAGTCTGGGTGGTGCTAAGCCTCCTGGTGGTGTGCTGCGACAAGAACAGATTAGAGAACAGACATGAACTTTCAGGGACTATCAGGGACTAATTGGAGGCAAAGAGCTACGTCGTTCTCACGAGAGATTACGATGTCCGGTCTCCTCTTGTTTTCTTATCTCCTGCTTTTTCTTCTCTGTTGCGCCCCTAACTTACCAGGGTTGCACGGCGGCTGAGACGACCCAGATTGCAGATCGCGCCTTTCGAAATTGAAGTCATGATGAAGGACCGTGTTTGAGTTCGTTACGAAGAAGCACTTCTTCTATTGCGTTTGGATTAGTTCTAGCTCGTATCCGAATGCTGCGGATGCGGATTTAGAGCTTGCTTCCAGAGACCACCAGCACAGAGATTATTGCGAATTCGGCCTTCGTGATACAAAAGATTTCTGCGAAAAATTTGCCCTTCTCTCTCACACTCTCTATTTCAATCTCTCTCTCTCTCTCTTTATCTCACTCTCTCTCTGTTCTACTTTCCTAACACTCTCTTTCTCTGTCTCGCTCATTTGTCTCTCTCCCGCTCTGTCTCCCTTCACTCATTGCCTTCTTATCTCTGTCACTCATCCGCCTCTTCTTCTTCCCTTCCTTTTGGCCCTTTCTCTGTCTTCCGCCATCGCCCACTGCCATTCCGCCATCTCTCCCAGGCTCTTCCTCTCAGTGAATCATATATTGACGGTCAGTTCTCCACATCTCTTACATCTATTTGTCCGCTCTATCTCCTCTATTCAACTTCAACCTTGTGCAATGACATAATCTATTGATGGAATTCACAATACCCACAGGCCTTTGTTAGCCGCTAACCGCCTTCTCCCAAAGGTTGAAACGGCGCAGTGGACATTGAGCTTGCGGCGAGAAGAAATGATCAAAGCGCACAGAGTTCGAAGATCCGTACGTCGTAGGATGAGGCGCGCTATGCTAGGAGAACATCTGCAGCGTCATTGCTTCACGAAGAAGGTCTCGAACGCTATTAAGTGGTAGAGAGAGGCCAAGTGGCACTGTGCTCTGCATCCAAAAGTTATTGGAAAGATGATGTTCACACCGCAACAGCTACGGGGAGCAGGGAGGTATAATGCAAAGACTCGAGTAGGCAACTGGAATGAGGATCAGCGGTTGCAGGAAACCCGCGTGGCAGATTATAAGATGAAACAGGAGAGAGGAATGCTTGCCACTCAGAAGATGAACAGAAAGCTGGGCACTCTCAATCAAAAGGTATGAGGACGAAGAATACTGCTAAAATCACTAGAGAATTACCGATAAGAAATGCCAACCAACTGCAGGTGCCACGAACATACTCTCTCGATGGAAACCTTCACTTCGGAGCCTGCGTCTCTTTTCTCAGTCTCGAAGCTGAGGCCGTCGTTTCCGTCGATATTTTCGAAGAAACTGCTTTGGGCACCAAAGAATACATCGTCACGGCTGCTAAGGAGGGCAAGGAGCCTATGGCTCGGAATACTTTTCGTATCGTCCACCCCGGAAACACTGACAGAAATGAAAGCTCAAAAAGGGAGCCATTAAGATTCGGAGATCCTTTCTATCTCGTTTGCAATGACTCTCTCCGTGTGGCAGAAGGGTCAGCCTTCCTTACTCCACCCATGTATCTGAAGTCCATCCTAAAGAGTGAGAAGCGGTCCAGCCCTGTATCGGATCAGCAGCAGGTTTTTCTCTCCCTTGGCGCCGACTCCAATGCTCTCTGGCGTATTTTGAAGACTGCAGATGGCGCTAATGGTGGGTCAGAGCGCGTTTTGGCCGAGGGCCTTCCTGTTGCAGCCAATGAGGCCGTGATTATTCAGCATAAAATGACAGGGAAAGCTCTCTTCTGTTCTAAGGAGCACCACCAATCAACGAACTGTGGCAATGAGTTTGAGATCTCGTGTCATAACTCTCACGCGGCAGGGCGCTCTCATAATCTCAGAAAGGAGTTCCACGGCCTAACGACCTCGGACTCGGGAGCTCGCGCAGAGCTGTTGTTTAACCACTTTAAGGTTCTGACAGCGGCGACGCCAGCCCAGGCGATTGATACCCAGCAGCTGCCGCCGGAGCCCACAGTAAGCGGAATGTGCAGGAAAATATGCGAGCAAATAACTGAGAATGCCATCCATGGATTGCGGACATTTGTTAACCTGAATCGGCAGTATGTAGAGAGCGGCAGAGGCTATGTGGACAGGGAGGACATGAAGTTTGCTCTGATGGACTTGGGAGTCCGGCTTACTGTTGAACAAATTGATATTCTCCTTGACCACTTTGATAAGGTATGTCAAGCTGATTAGCTGTTTCTCATATGTTATAAGGCTGTCGTCTGTCACGTACGTGGTCTTGTTGGCTATTCAATGCCGTTCTCTCACTCTCTCCCTGTTTCTATGTGTCGTCTTGTCGTGTAGCCATTGCCTCTTATCTCATCTCGAGGCTAGTTGCTTCTTATAAGTTATTGTGGAGCAGTAGAAAGTCGTATGTTGCTTGTTCAACTATGTTTTTGACCATAAGCCCGCCTGCCTGGGTTCGCTTCGCATTGGTTCATCGATTCTTATGGCTTTACCTGTGACCCCGCTGAGCAGAGAAAAGATGGCATGCTAGCTTTTGAAGAAATAAGGATTGCGCTTCGGGGTGGTCAAATCGCTGAAGCTCGACGAGAAGTTATTAATACTGTCTATGACGATATTGAAAGACAAGCAGAGGGTCAAAAGGTCAGTTCATACCATCCTTTTGCCGGTCGAGCGTAGTTCAACAGCAGATCTCGCCATGACACTGAAGTGGCCACGTAGGTGACTATGGCCGTACTCCTTGACCTTTACGATGCCAAGGGATACGTTCCCGTTCATGGCGGGAAGTACTCTGAGGATGCTATCAGAGAAGACTTCGTTCAAGCTTGGGGACCACATGTACGTTGCTCCTTCCTCAACGTTTCTCCTTCAATGCCATTCATGCAAGTACAAGGACTGATCACACCGTCTGCCCTGATTCCAGACCCTCAGCGACAGAGTTACAAGGCAAATGTTTGCAGATTTCTATCGAGACGTGTCCCCTATTATCGCAGAAGATCTCACTTTTGATAGGATGCTCACTTCCTGCTGGCTTTCTCGCATCTCCAAGAAGTAGCGGGACAGGCACCTTCTTATTCTGAGCCTGAAGTGTGAGACGAAGAGGCAGGAGAACCGACACTGTTATCATTTTAAACGGCGAGAATCACATCTGTAACACTAGCTTGTCACTAGCTTTGCGACGTCTCTTTTTGCTTTAGTTCCCACTCCATTCCACCTCGACACGACGGTGAAGGGTTGATTTTGCCTCCAGAGGTCTCCCACTGCGCTGGGGTTTTACTCTGAATAGATAGTGCATGAACACCGTTCTTCAGCTCTTCTCCTAGCAGCTCATTGACCATGCGATGCCTCTGGATGAGAGGCACGCCTTCAAATGAATCTGAAACCACGACGACCTACGGTTGGAGAGCCACTCAGCATAGGTCAAAGGAACCTCATTGGGTCGCTAATGGAAATGTCTTATATTAGCTTGGCTTACCTTGAAGTGGGTCTCGGATCCTGCTGGTACATTATGCATATAGCTCTCATTGATAACTTCAAGGTACTGAGGCGAAAAGGCGCTCAGTAGCTTTGACACAATCTTCTCTTGAAAGGGCCCTTTCCCTGATGTCTACACGGCCACGTTACACTTCAACTTTCTAAGCACTAAGGTAAGTTTGTGGGCGTACCGCCATCCTTCTAGCTCCCCAGGGTGTAGGCGACCTACGCAGAAGGAGTCTTTGCAAAGGGCCTATTCCTGGCACGGGGGAAAGAACAAGGCAACTTTAGTCGAAGCAGTGCTTCTCCCATTCGGTAAAACGACAACCTGCAAGCATGAATGTAGCAGCTGTCCTGTCTAAACCTTGAAAGGATGGCTTGAGGTCGCGAGAGCCAGATTGACCCACAGGACTCCTGGTGAACCGCTGATTGGCACTGAAAGGAGACGATGCAACACTAATGAAGGTCCAAACAACGCAGCGGCAAAGCAGAAGACAGACAAGGTAGAGGTGTGGAAGGAGAGATCAAGATGTGTCTCTGACTTCATCCGTTGTCTCACCTCGAGCTATGAGTCTGGACCAGAGTTCTGATGATGCTCTTCTGCTCTCTGAAGGTACGAATGTGCCAACGTGCCTGCGCAGACTCTGTTGGTAAGCGATAATCACAAAGGCTGATAACTAGCGTAGGGCTAGAAGAGTGGTAACAGGATTAAAGATCATAAGATCTAGTTATCCGTAAGCTTAAGTTTCTGTTTGATGCTTTCTGTCTTTGTTACTTTTGTGAGATCTATTGAAGCGATCCCCCAAATCCCCCAGACACTTCAAGGAAGAAGTAGTAGAGCTTCGCTTTGATCCCCGAGACACCTTAGACCTTAGTAAAGCTTTTCAGAAGTTAGATCACCTTGATGTGAGGAAGACGGCGCTTGTCTACGAGCTCATCTTGCGCTCTTACCACCCTTCCCACAGTCTCCGTACGTGCGAAAACTGCGTGACAGGCAATAGACCATATCATTCTCACTGTGACCCAGCGTGATAGTTCGCAGGGCATATCGCCTTAAGAACAAGTCTCCCTAGGGAACCTCCATCATGGCTATGGCTCCTGTCATCGAGAATGACTCTGGTGGTGCAAGAGTAGTCAACCTTCATCCAGTAAGTGGGAACTGGACAAGGGCCTTCTCATTGCGATATTCTGACGACTAACGGAATCCTGCCTGCACGATGTTTAGCTCGTCATCATTAATATCTCGGAACACTTTACTCGCGCTTGCCTAGCGGGAGATCAGGGTAGTGTCAACCGACAAAAGATATACGGTCTTCTTTTTGGAGTTCAGAACGGCCTCGTAGTTGATATTTATAACTCCTTTGAGGTTCCGGCATCTCGGGGAGATAGTGGTCGAAGTGGAACAGAGTTCAATAAGGAGTACGTTGAGTCCATCAAGGAGCAATGTACGTAGCTCTAGGCCAGATTAAGCCCTTCGAAGTTCTCAGTCCCTGCCTCCTCTCTAATGTGCCCTGCAGTCACTGCCGTCTTTCCAAAGTATGAGCTCTTAGGATGGTATAGCACAGGGCCCGAAGTAGGACCAGGCGATCTGACAACGCACAGAGCGGTAGGTCTAAGAGATAAAAAGCAGCTGACTCTCTCTCACTCTCTGTCGGGCCCTCTAGATGCTTCAGTTCAATGAGAGTCCACTCTACCTTCTTATGGACCCGTCGGCAGATGCGGCCTCGAAAGACCTTCCCGTCACTATGTATGAGTCAGAAATTCATGTACAGAACGATATACCGACGATGATTCTCGTTCGTACTGCATACAAAATTGAGACACTTGAGACCGAAAGGATTGGCATTGATCACATAGCCAAAGTGTCACCTACGGATGGATCATCGTCGTGTAAGTACATGGTCTTTGCCGATTGCGCTTCTTTGCCCTAGGCTCAGCACGTACTAATACTCGTGTGCTGCTGTTTGGGCGAATGTTTGCTATAAGCTTGGCTTAAATGTTTTCTCGTCCAAGCTTGTGTTTGACTGTACGCGAAACATCTCTCCTTTCTCCATATCCTCTAGTGGGTTTGCACTTAGATGCAGTCAAGACGGCCGTCACCAAGGTCGACGACCGCATCCAAGTCCTCCTGCAATATTTGGAACAGACCAAATCAGGTAAACTGCCTCTAGTGGGCTATGACGTAGAGAAATGCGGGAGGCAAGGTTAATTCGATGGAAGATGGAAGAGACATACTGCTAAGACCCGGGCAGGGGAGGCTACAGAGAATTTCAAAAGCAGCGCAAAGGGAGGATGACACACTCTTTTTCTCCTCTCAGGAGACGTTGCTCCAGACCACCGCCTGCTTCGACAGCTATCAAGAGTGTGCAACCAACTACCTGTCGTAGATGCTCCATCCTTTAGAACAGAGTTTCTCAAGGTAGCTTCTAATGTCGTAGTCCGGCCCCTCTTCATCACGATTGTTTCGCCTCCCTTCGATTCGTCCAATTTACATGGGAAGCTCCATGACATATTCCAACTACTCTTGTTCGATGTTTGGCCAGCTCCATCCTTTTATTGTTCCTCAAAGAGATATGTCTTTTCTCCTCACAGGAATACAACGATACTCTGCTTTTGACCTACCTGGCCAGCATGACAAAAGGAACTGCCTCTGTCAACGATCTAGTCGACAAATTCCTTTTGATGCACGACCCTAGGAAAAAGGGTTCCTTATAGCCTTTTGGCGAGGCGGCTATACTAGTCTTCTCACTATCAATCAGACTAATCACACTGCCAAAAGAAAGGAAGAACGTAGACCGAGACAACAGCAGGATTGGACAAGCCTCTAATTCTCATATGTCGCGCTCTACTATGAAGGTTCCAGTGTCATCCTCCCTCAGAAGTTAGTGTACGTTAGCGAGGGTACCCACTCTTCGGTCATATTTGTCAATTTTATTTTGCTACTTCCCCATGTGGGGACGGCAATCAGGCATTGACTTCTCCTTTCTACAGTTACAATGCACGAAGCCTAAAAAAAATAATAAGAGTTGGAGTTGCACCTGCAGAGGCAGAGAATAATGAGATAACGCGAATAAGAAAAGAATAAGAGAGAAAAGGAGAATACTAGCACTAGAAAGGACCATTGAGTTCTACCAAGTCCTGAGAGTTAAGAAAGGAGTCGGAGTCAAAAGGCTCTTCCCAGAAGTCATGGCCTTGTTTTTCTCCTTCCTCTGATGTCGATGAAGCCGTCATCTCTTTCAAATCTTCCTCTGGTTTGGAGAAGTCCATCACCGGATCCTGGGGCTCTTCTACGACAAAACTATTGTTCAACCAGCCGCAATCCTCGTCTTCTTCTAGTAGAGAGCCAACTTCCAGAGACGAGGATGAAGACGGATTGGGGAACTTGAAGGGGGAATAAGCGATCTCGCCCAGAGAGAGGGGCAATCTTTGTGTGGCCTCAATGTCGCTAACTGAGGTGGGGCTGCCCTCTACCAGGTACAGACCCGGGCTGTGCATCTGGGTCTGGATGGCAGGAGATGAGTATTTGAGCTTCTTTGGCTCAGCTGTGCTCTCTTCTTGGGACAGACAAGCGGTCAACGAAGAACGCTTCTTTTCGTTGTTAACGGCGTACTTGCTGCTGGTCTCTAACATTGCCGGCGCTCGCTCTCCAGCTACTGTTGATGGGTTGACTGAAGCTGTCTGAACAATGGTTATATTGGAAAGCTTCCCCTTCTGGATAACCTTCCTTGTTTCCTTCGCCTTCAGTCTGTAAGACTAGTGTGAAAAGAAACCAATCGTCAATTGATATGGACGTCCCAAAAATAGACTGAAATCGAGAACTGAGGAAGCGTTCGCATAGGCAGCAGCTAAGACGGAAAGCAGTTGAGAACGCTTTGGCTCATAGCCGCTGAAAAAGAGGAAGAAGTTCGTGCTGCCACAACTAGTTCTTACTCTTGACGGAGACTGGGCAATGCTAGACGTGATGAGCTTAGGTTCATTGTTCTCACTGCTCGGTAACAAAGCCTGACCATTCTATTGGAGAAAGTGAGGTTTGAGGAGTTGGAATAGAGAAAGACCGAAAGATTGGTCAGGCGCTAGCATTTCTCCTTCCCGCAAAGCATCATACCTCATTAGCCTTTACAAGCTTCTGAAAATACTTTTGCGCATGAGTACGCACTTGGACAACGGTCCGAGTAGCGATCTACCAGATCACGGAGCGGGAAGCGAGAGCCAGGAGAATGAAGAATCAACAAGGCGGGAGGAATGAGTGACAAGTGTCTTGGGTCGAGAAGAGTTCAGCATTGTCTCACCATGGCAGCTATCTTCTTCCAAGCCTTTCCGTGCAACTCGACGCCTTTAAGGAACATGTTGTGTTCCTCAGCCGTCCACCGTCCAACATTCTCTGCGCCACGAGCATTTGCCTGTCCATTGCTATGCACAGTGGTCATCATGATACTATCCCTAGCTCTTATTAAGCGCAGCCGTCTGCAGAATATACTGTGCGTCAGACCACGCTTCTTCCCCAGATAAACAAGAGACATAATCACCTTTAGCATTCACACATAGGAAATACCTTCCCAGAGACCCTTTACTTTTGCAAGGCCCTAGCGAGGATCACGCCTATCCGGACAGCCATACGTTAGGTACCCTGCTGTCTCCATATACACTTGATCCCAGTACCTGCTGAGTATGAAGGTGTCCTCCTTTGAAGGCTAACTCTCGTCGAGTTCGCAAGTCTAGTTCATGGCCCCAGCTACCATCACAGTTGCGGATGACTGAAGTGAGATACCTGATGGAAGCGCCCAATAAAAGCCCTCACTGTAGTGTCTAGAACAGCCACGGATCAGATGTAAACCGAGGATTCGGACCGCAGTTAGTCTCCGCACTTTCACCATTCGTTGCAGTACATGCTAAGTCTTACCAAGGAGGGGAAGCTCTGCCTAATATCAGTTGCAATTGCTGCGATTGGGCTGTCTAGCAGATCACTATATATGAGAGAACTTGGCCAAAACGGTGCCAGAGAACGCCTGGAGAAGTCTGCCTTTCCTCTTGAAGCTTCGCTTTGTCTTCAGCCCGCAGCGTGGACGGCGGAAGCGGTGCCGCGGTCAGCCGAGGCGTGCTAATCAGCAGTAATCATATCGTAGACTATAGTAGTATGACCTTCAAGATGGCCACTCCAGGCGTTATGCCAAACTACTTGGCGTAGTGGTAACCTAGCCTTTAATAGTAAGGTGTCATGTGAACTTGCGGCTAAAAGGAAGCGTCCGAGGGGAGGTCTGAGTTCGATCTCACGTCAATAACGGCTATCACCCAAGCGAGGAATCCTTTCTCTCAATGAAGCTTTCATTTCCTGCTTCCTGCACTAAGTTACTGATATAGGTTTATATCTTTCAGACATCTATTGTGAAATGTTTCTGATTCGAGGAGTTGAAAGATCCGAAGACGGCCGAATCTTGGGACTTTGTGAAAAGTGAAAAGCCACAAAACACAAACCAAACGACGTGCCCGCGCATTATTTATTAGGACAGCGCATTCTGAAGACTCAATCAACAGCGAATTTTCCATTATAAAGGAAGGACAATCAGAGATCGCTGTTCTTCAAATCTCTACGGAGACTGGGTGTCCTCCTGTCCTCACCTTTCTTGCTGTCCTAGTTAAAGCAGCAGCCACAAGCCATCTCCTGTGTATACCGTAGTGATAGACTTGTGATAGGGATGGTCTCTGCTCTACCGGAGCGGACCGCCAAACAAGGACGGAGTTCATTGCTAAAGAGTAGTGGTTGAAGCGACAGCTGGGGATTGCCATAAACCTTGAATTATATGTTTCCAAGAAGTACCCGAGTGGGAGGAACAATGTAGGGCAACTGGGAATGCTGGCAAAAGCGGTATGGTTTAGGTTTTGAGGCCATTCGGCCGCCTTTGTCTTCCTGTGGTGGCACTTGCTGGGATCGCACCAAATCGTTTGAAGAGATAGAGCAAGGAACACAATGGCTGGCTCATCTGCCGCGCAAAGAGCTGGCTATGTGCTGCATTGCACGTAGTCGTTAGCCATAATACTACCATCCTAGGCTACGATCTACTTCAATACCACTTCGGAGACACGGGGAGGTGCTCCTGTCACCACCTAGTAAAACTTATTTCCGGGGTGATAGTAACTGAAGGTATTATTAGTCTTTCTTTACTGAGAAGCAAAGCCCGAAGGCTTGGACTGAACGTGATAAAGGCCCTGGTGCTGGCTGGTGTATAAATGCAGGATGTCCACTGCTCTGTACTGGTCCTCTTCTTCGTCTAGCAAAGTCCTTTACATTGAGAGTGCCCCGATTAGATCGTAGAAATTTACCCTCGAGGCTAATATCTATGACCGCACCTTCTTAGCAGAGGCCCCAGTAAGCTAGTCCGGCCATGGGCAGTCTTCTCGCAGTAATCACGAAATCAAGCCCTTTGTCTTGAAGGTTTGTTCCCATCAAACCTGCTAGGCATGGTGCGCGGCCATCGCTAAGCCTCAAAAGCTAAGACAGAGAACCCTTAGGCTCTGCAGGTGAAGCCGTATTAGAAGGCCTCTGTTCCTTCACGCTACCAAAGACCCTACGATCATCACCATACGCTAGCTGTCCAGCCACAAAAGTAGCCAAGACTTCAAGCTTATCGTTCAGCAGCACAAGGTCGGCATCGGAGCCAGGCTCTAAGCTGCCCTTCTTCTTCTCGATCCCCAAGGCACGTGCAGGCTGAAGACTAGCTGCTTCTAGTGCCTCCACAGTGCTACAGCCCGTCGACCTTCTGAACTCCCTTACACAATGATCCATCGATACCGCACTACCAGCCAGAGTTTGGGTCCCACTTATCACCGCACGACATCCATTTACCTCCACGTCGAGGTCACCTAACTTGTGCCTTCCACTAGGAAGCCCCATGGCTTGCATAGCATCGGTCACTAACACCAATCCCCCCGGATGCGCTTGGTAAGCAATCTTAACGGAAGAGGGATGAGTGTGAATTCCGTCGGCTATGATGCCATAAAATGGTTGAGCTTCCTTGGTACCCAGGAGTCCCACCAACCCTGGATCTCGGTGATGGAAAGTAGGCATAGCATTAAACATGTGGGTGACCATGCTTGCCCCTGCCTTGTACCCCGCAAGGGATTGGTCGAAGTTAGCCATAGAATGACCCATGGAGACTATGATTCCCCTCTTCGTCAGCTCTTTGATGGCTGATAGTGCGCCGTTGAGTTCTGGGGCTAAAGTAATAATCTTTACATTCTCCAAGCTTCCATAGCGCTCCACAATGCTTTCAATACCCTCAGATGGCGCTGCCACGTATTGCGGATTGTGAGCGCCTTTCTTCTCAGGACTCATAAAAGGCCCTTCCAGATGTAGTCCCAGTACAGAGGCGCCTACCGCCGCATCTCCTGTGTAACATGAAAGTTTGGGTAGAATCTTATGATATTTCTTCGCAGAGGATGATACGATAGTTGGGCAGAAGCTAGTCACCCCATACTTCAAGAGCCCTCTACCCACCGCCCTGAGATAGCTCTGGTCGCAGTCTGAATCACTGAAATCTACACCGAAGGCTCCATTCAATTGTATATCAATGAAGCCAGGAGCAATAATGGCTCCTCTGCCATCCACAACAAGATCTGCCCGAAACTCTTGATGACTCGAGGAACGATAGAAGCGTCCCTGCGGGTCGATGATGACCCCGTTCTCAATCCAAAGGTCCTCCTTCACTAGCCTGTGACGGCGCAGGATCCGGCAATTCGTCATCTGTACCACGAACCGTCTATGGAGATCTCTTGGGGGCGTCCGGAGAGAGGCCAGCTGGTCAGATTTCAGGCCCTCCGCGTCCTCTGTCTCGTTTATCGCCTCAGCTGGGAGCACTATTCTCTGGCGCTTGATGTGTAACTCCCCTTTCTCCGAGGACCCCCTGCCGGCTGAGTGGAAGACGACCTTACTATCTAGCTTGACATTGGGGGTAGTCATAGGCATGTTGACTGGGGAACGCTGTGGTGATAAAGGATGCTTCATCCTTCCCCCTTCGTTTCTTAAGTAATGGCCAACTGTTGGCAGAAAAGTAAACAGCCTTATGACTCCGTACTCGTTTACTCAGCAGATAAGGGCTCAGAATTGTGGCGCGGGCTTCCATACCACCCTCCCACCAAACTAGACTATCAGAAGCTCCGCCTTGACCTGGAACGGTGTATGATTGTGGTGACAATGCTCTGCTGCGTACCAACGTTGATGTGTTCAGCGATCTGGAAGTTCGTTCTCCCTGCTTTCTGACTGCAGGGGAGACGAAGCTTGAAGATGAAGATTCTTCCCGTGATGCGGCGAAATCCGTTGTGGCATCTGGAACGAATCCTTCAAAGAAGTTTATATCTGTGAAATAAAACTCAGATATAGAATATATGAGCAACTAACGCAACATTCCTTTGAAGCTTTTAGAAAAGTGAAATGTGAAAGGGAGAAGGTTTGACTTGACATCTGGACATGTAATGGCTCCTGGGGGTTCCCTGAAATCTTAGTGGAGATCCATTGAGTTTCTCATCAGCTGCAGAATTTCAGAAGTCAGGAAACGTATCAGCAGCAGCATCTGTGACCTCATGGAATCGGGGACTGTGCCCCAGTGCGGCGGTGAATCTGCATTTCGAGGCGTCAGTCAACCAGAGGGAAGCTGCTAATACTGCCCTCGTAAGTGGGCGTCGGTCAAGGACAATGAGCACGGAGGAAGCCCTCCGGGACGAGCTCTATCTATGGCTGAAGCCATGGCCACAGGTGTTGAACCAACTCGACACTTTCATCATCTCACTGAAAAGGCGGTAAGGGTCCTTTACAGTGTCAATAGATGCCACATTCTTTCTGACGAAGCCACAGGAAGGTTGGAGGGGCTCAGACCGTGTCACGGCAAACCTTGGAGCTTCTAAGAGTTCTGGTAATGCTCCCTTTTCTCTGCCAAGCTGCCAGCTGCTCGATTGAACACACTCTACATTGCTCTTTATGTGTTCTTTATTCTTTACTCACCAAACCATTGGCGATTGCCCACAGGTCGGTACTACGAAGTGGAAGACTGCACGGGAATTACTGGAGAAGACTAGGGCTGTAGGGAAGCTCCTCACCTATGCAAACCCCATGGGTAAGACGGGTTTGTTACACGCTTCTACCGACTGTCTCTGTCTCTTCCTATTGACTCTTTTATAATGGTCACGATCCCCACATCTTCCCGTTTATCCTAACATCCCATTAACCAGAACCATCTATCGGCAATGTCGTCCGCCGAGTGTTGTTTGTCATCAGAGAGGCCTATCATAACAGGGTGAGGGCGGTAAGTCCCCTTTTTCCAATGTGACCACATCTGTACCCGCTGTATATCTCAGCCTGCTCCTAGTTCTTTCTTGGACCTGCTTCTTTTGTAGCCTTAGCTGCTTGCACTCAGAGGCCAGCATCTGAATTCCTGTTTTGGTCAGTCGCTCTCTAGCTCCTCAGCTTTATCAACTCTACATCAAAGGTAATAAATCTCGTGTTCACGCAGGTGAAGACAGAAGAACCCACTTCGGATCCGAGTCTTTCCGAGAGCATGCATCCATCACTGCAGACGCTTCTGGGGCCATCAGAGGACACTGACTACTCCGTCCCTGTGAAAGACCTTCGTCCCCTCGTGATGGAGGGGATGGCAGAAGTAGTGGAGGACATTGAAGACTATCTACAGCCAATCTGCGACCAAGCCCTGGAGTTCATTCACGCGAGGTGAGGTGCGCACCAGAATGTCTCCAAGGCCCGAAGAAGGGTTAACGTTTGTAAATTATATCTGGGAGTTTCCCTCGTATCTGGCTGGACAGCGCCTTCTTATGTGTGATGCGCCACTTGGTTGGATGAATGGAAGAAACCCTGATATCTAAGCACATCCTATGTGTAGCGAGATTATTCTTACTTACGGAGGCTCTGCCACTGTGGAAGCCTTTCTAAAGGCTGCAGCAAAGAAGCGGAACTTCAAAGTCATCGTGGCAGAGGGTGCTCCTCGCTTCCGCGGACATGTAAGCGACAGTCGCTTGCTTCTTCTACAGTCATCATGCTTACGCTGGGTCAACTACGACTCCTGACATCCCGTTCAACCGTCCGTTTCTTCACACTATTCTCCTTACTTGGGCTCTCCGCTTGCAGGAAATGGCTAGATCTTTAGCCCTTAGCGGAATTGACTGCACTGTGATTAACGATAGCGCAGTTTTTGCCATGATGGCAAGAGTGAACAAGGTAGCAAGGACTCGGGATGGGGGTCGAGGTAGCGGGTGGTTCAGTGAGGGTGTTGGTACAGAACCTTGGCACGTCAGACCAGGAGTGAAGAGACGTCGTACTGAATATGTGTGCCTCGTGCCTGTGGCGGTAGCCAGACAGGCACGCGCTTGTGTTCTGCTATAAGGCAGGGAGGCCTGACACAGTCAGATAAGAAAACAGATAATAATGTCCCATTAGGGAAGGAGAGCTTGTAGGTCAACCGCTAGCGATGTAGCTCATGCCGTCTGCCGTGTCCCTCTTGCAGGTTATCATTGGCACCAAAGCTGTTATGGCCAATGGCGGTTTAATTGCTGAGGCAGGCATCAACATGGTAGGAATGGCAGCCAAGCAGTATTCAGTACCTCTTGTCTGTGTCACCGGCATCTTCAAGGTACGAAGTAGAAAGGATAATGGTACAAGATTTAATGTCATCGCTGATGGTTACCTTGCCCTTGCCGCGATTCTCTGTAGCTCACTCCGCTATACCCCCATGACTGCGAGATCTTTAACAGTCTTTATGCCCCAAGCGAAGTCATCCCCTTCGACCAACTTGATCACATTCTGCAGAAGGTAAACTGTCTACTCTTGCTCCTTTTCTTATCGCGATCTAGGTGTTGAATATAGCCCTTTGGGTGCCAGATCATTCAATGGACAGCTCAAGGAGAGCTCTGCAATTCAGTTTCCCTGTCTCAATCCCCATTGTCCCCCAACTTCGTACTCTCTCAGAGAGCAAAGTGGCACTATTTTTGCACTTCTCTCCCTCTTTGTTGTTAGTTGTTTGCGACCAGCTATGCAATCTTTGGCACTAATTTCTTGTACTTTCCTGGATCTATCGTCGCTGCAGGTTGATGTCATGAACCCTGCCTACGATTATGTGCCTCCTGAGCTTGTAGACCTCTTCATAGCAAACGTGGATTGTCACCAGCCCTCGCCATCATATATTTATAGATTGCTCTCTGAGCTATACAACCAGCTAGACTACGTGTTATAAACATTAAGGAGAGAACTTGGAATATCCGGATGCATGAAGACACTGTCAACTGTCGGTAGACTTGCTACCTTGCCATCCCGCAGGACTTACTTTAGTCCATACGACAGCACTTCCTGCGTCAGGCGTCAGATGAATTGATCCAAAGGTTCTTAATTAAGCTGAGACCGTCCAAGGCTCGCTACCTCAACCTGCCAAACACAGAGTAGCTACGACGGGGTATCTCATTTTTCTGTGCATCATATCATTGTCATAAGCGATTCCGCTCATCCATATGTGACAAGCCTATGGTCTGTAGACGGGAGAGTTAGGGCAATTACTAGACGGCGAATACGCTGATTGAGTATAGCTCCTGCGAACTGGCCAATTGCGTGGGAGCGGAAAGATATCGCCGCTGGCAAACCCTTAATTAGGTATCTCTTGTGTCTATGACGGTGCATGTCGCCTACAGAATATAATGTAGCATTGTCTTAAGGTTTATATACTGGCACCCAGTTCTACGTACACAGTTCCGCCGCCCCGAGGACGGAAGGGTATCAACAATGATTACACTGCACTGGGACATGTTGCGCTAGAGAACTGGCACAGGCGATCGGTACCTGTGCCAAGGTGTGGTCAAATCCCACCTTTGGTAAGGATTATTGCCATCATATAGTGACCTTGGAACTTGTGACATCTTCTTATCTTAGCCCGTAGGTGTGGCGTCTGTTAGATCCTCTATGCTGTCAGAAGATCCCATGTGCGTGGCCAGGAGTCGCTACAATGCGATTATCAGTTGATGTTTGTTTTTTAACTCTCCAGGCCCACAAAAACCCCGTCGAGTGAAGGTGGTTCGGGGTCCCTCCCTTCCTCTCTTCTAGAGTGTGGCTGCGTTCCCTTTCCCTGCCTCGCTCTCTGACTAAAATCTTTCCCTTTCACTTGTCGTACCTCTGACTCTTCTTTCTGCAGCAGGCCCATGAGAAGGAAGCGCTGTGTAATCCTGATGTGAACACTACCACTGCTGACTCCCTCCAGCTGGGCCCACGTTTCGATTGGGTCGCCTTCTCCCAAGGGATGCAACTTGATCTGTTGCGTTATCCAGCGTCAGATTGGTCATGTCTTCAATCCTGCAAATCAGGTTCCACATCTTCTCGATACTCTACTTTCTAGAACTAGGATAGCCCTTAAGGGTCTCTCTGTGTACATACCTCCTCCATTATCACGCTTTGCCCCCCCCCCTCTCTCTCTCTTTCTCTTCTTCGATGCACTTGTCCATCTCCTTACCACGGTGCTCCCAAGGAATGGATCCTCGGTAAGTGAAGTCTTGCTATACAGATGGATTTCCACAGAAGTGGGTGGTCCAAAATCATAGAACCCAAAGGTGTCCGCTGCCCGTTGTCCCGTTGAAAGATAGCATTTCAAATTACCAGGTCCCAAAGGAATTGGAAAGCGGAACCGGAAGACGTCCTACCGACCATGGAAAAAGTATTCATCGTTAACGGTGAGCAAGGGCCATCAAGAACGCGACTGAAAAATCTGAGTGGAAAAGAAGGGTGGCTCTCAGGATGACAGATTCTTGAAAAAAGCAAGAAGTGGTGATACTAGCTAAAAAGTATAGGGTGGCACGGCCATCGAGTCTCAATAGTCGATAGAAGTGAAAGGATCCCAGCAATGTCGGCAACACGGCTTTGTTGTTCAAGACTGTACAATCATTGCGGGGCGTATGGCAACCCTTGGCTGTCTACTGTGCCTTCCAGGTACCTTCTCTGTAGCCCATACAGGAGAAACTGAGTTGTTGACAGTCCTAGAACGGCAGGTCCTCAAACTCCAAGTCTTGGGCAGTTGGTTAATGGCGCTTGTACCCAAATGAATAAAGGCATAGGGATTGCTCTGTGGAGATCAAGGAAGAAAGGAGATGTGACAGTGCAAGTGGGTGGGGTGAGCCAAATCCACTAGCCCTAGTAAACGTCCAACCAGGATTAACGGCCAGAGGGGGAGAAATGCTCGGCTGCAGGGCTGTTTGTTGGAGTTTGCAGGAACCAAGGCAAAAGCACTTATATAATGGCCGGACTGCTACCAATTTAAGATAGCAGGATAACCAAGCGAGACAGAAAGTTAAAGGAATGGCGTACCCCTGCCGTGAATATATTCGCTGAGACCAGGTTGGCCGCTTCAATGAGTTGGACCTGGCATGAGTGGACTGTCAATATCGCTTTCGCGTCAACAACCATTGTGGATTCTCTTTCTGTCCTTCACCCCTGCATACTTTATGACGGTGGATTCTTATCGCCCCTACTATGATCAAAGAGGAATATCTGGTGGCTACCTGAGCAAACGTCACCACCACTCCTTGCCTAGCTTACCTCAATGAGGCTAATAAACCTATGAGATAGCCCCAGATGTCTAAAGAGCATGTTGCTTCGTAGGTGGTCGCATATCCCACGTAAGTAGGTGACCGAAGTTATAATCTCTCTGTCGCCTCCGGCACTCCTTCGCGGCCTGGGCTTGGAACCCTTGATTATACTTGGCATGAATGGGGAAGAAATGGTGGAAGGGGAAGGGGACTTTCTTCTGCTGGGCATAGCGACAGTGGTGGCTGAGGAGGTAGCCAGTGAAGAAGGACTTGAGGCCTGATTTTGGCTCTGCAGATACTCGATCTGTGTTTTCCCCATCCACTTAGTTGGGGCTGTACTGGTCAACCTGTGATACAAACGATTAGAGAGCGCAGCAGTGGCAGCTACCGCATCCATCCTACTCCGCCGCCCTCATTTCCGCCGTCGTCATTTCCACCGCCGACTACCAATCTTTTGCCTATGCCTTTGCGTCCTTATGGTCGAACGTGCGCGTATGAACGGCTCAATTTGCCCGTCCACTCCGGACTGAACAAAGTATCAAAAAACATTTAGGAATAATATAGCAGCACAGGTATCCCCCTTTGCAATATCTCAACAGTAGGGCCCCTACCTCAAGGTAGCCGATGCAGCCACCAGCCATGCTTCGCAGCGGAGCTCCGACCATAGAGCGAAGCTTGCGGTGCTCTGAGAAACAGCGAGGCACACGAAGGTGTCCTAACTTAGAGAGGTTCTATTCAGGTTCAAGAGTGATACAGACAGATAACACAAAGAAGTGGTAGTTGCAGGAAGATAAGATTAAATCAGCCAACTCGGCATCATGGAGCAGGATGCTCCGCCAACCTGCAGAACTTCCTTTGCTGCTGATGCGCACATATCTGGCTGTACCTCCCTGTACCAATGCCAACCAAGCTGGATCTCTGTCTGACTTTTACCACCAAATATCAGACTGTTGGATAGATAATAGAAAATTAGGTTAGACTGGGACTGAGCCAGATAGAGTGGGTTCAACCAGCAACGATGATGAGAGACAGTTAGGTTGCTATCCTATCAAAGGCAGTCAAGCCCAAAGGAGTGTGCCGTTGAGCCTATTCAACTATTCCAAAGCAGGATGGACGGCAAGAAGCCACAGCTGTTGCGGAGTCTTACCTCGCCACATTATCCGTTGCCTCCACTTCCCATGGATGCACAAAGCAGTACACCTCGGCAAGGTCCACCTTCTGCGGCTTTTCTCCCGCTAATCCTCCAGATTGTAACTTCATGGTATCATGGCTCTTCTTATTGAGGTGGCGAACTTGTCCATCTTTTTCAAAGCTCTTTACTCTCGCCCAAGCTTCCCCCGCATTGGTATCAAGGCCATGAGCAACCAGCCACCGGCAGGCATCTCCGAGCCTGAAGCACTTAATCATAATGTGGTGATTCTTGCGGAGCTTCTGAGTTAGCTGGTAAACACCAGCAACCGGGTCCTAGCGATTGAGGTTAGATACTATGGGAATGTCACCCAGGAGGCCTCAGGCTAGCAATATTATAAAAAAGGACGTACGGCAAACTAAGGCAGGGCTGAACTTTAAGACGTAGGCAAATGCTTAGAAGTGAAGAGATCCGGTCACTCTATGTGATGGTCCAACAGAAAGTACAAACCTGCATTCGCAGCAATATCGCCATATTGTCGTCTATCACGTGATCGATCGACTTGGAAAGAGAACTGTCGGCAACCAGGTCTTCAAAGACCTCAAGGCTTGATCGCCGCTGCACGACTGGACGGCTCTTAGGTAGCTTTTGTGGATGTGTTGACGTCGGGGACTCTTCCGGACTACTTGTTGTTTTCTTGGACGTCTGCATCAGAGGTACCTCAGTGAAGTCTCACAGTCTCTCTAATGGTTCTCATAGTGTACCAGTAGTGTGCTTGGGGGTTGACTATTCGCCGCAGGTTTGTCCTCAGGGATCCCTTCAGAGACGAAATCGTAGCCGTAGTTGGAGAGCCTCCTCATGACTGCTCTGGGAACCGATTGCGTGGAAGGAAGCTGCCACACCGGCTGCATTTGCCGGCCTAGCAGGTCCATCTTTTCCAACAAATGGGACTCGAAGCTTCGAGCCCACCTGAAGAAGCGTAAACGTCAGAACGTATAATTGTTTAGAGGAGAATGGGCTACTCTAGAGGAATAAACATGTGGCAAGCAACAAATGGTACATAACTCGTATGCGGGGACATGTGGACTCCTCCACCTGTCGCGTCAGCAGGTATGGGAATAGAAAGGTAGGACGTGGATGTTGTAGCAAAGTAGTAGAGAGCACGCTGCATGGCCAAGAGTAGCCCCAGAGCAGAGGAAGAAGCGAGGATCAGTTTCATACCTTTTGACTCCATTCATCATATCGTTGAGATTGACGTTGGAAGGAGGGGCAATGTATTGTAGGACAATACGTGGAGAGAGCCCTGGTGCACTGTCGCTCAAAGAAACATGGCCTTCGTTCCTATTAAATGGATGAAGAGCTCATCAATAACTTTTAACCCGATTGTCCTAAGAAGAGCAGTGACTCTATCTCACTTGTCTCTCTTTTGTTTGAACCACATGTCGGAGGCTGAGAGTACCGCATGGCCTAGAAAAACCACACGTGCCTCTAGTCCTTTATACCCATTGCGATGGTGACTTACGTTTTCTGGTCCTTTTCGGCCTCAGCTTGCATCCTTTCGAATAAGAGCGAATGCTGGCTGATAAGAGTCCTCAATATCACAAGCTTCAGAACAGACTCGTAGAGCAGAGTAAGTTCGTTATGCGGTGTAGGACGAGCCAGTCCCACATTGGAACTGGAGCTCCACCATTCGGTTCCCAGGGCGTTAACTATTTTCTCAAAAAGCGGGGCGTTTGGGCTAGTTGAGCTCTTATGACAGCCTCCGGTCACACTTCCATGTGTTTCCTCTCCATTCGCCAGATTAGCTAATGAAAAGTCCTTGAGGGTCAGAGGGTTGTCCAGGAGAAGGCGGAAGAGCTCCCAGTGGCGACTAAGAGTTGCCAACAGGATAAGACCTTTTCGCACCGCAACCGCCATTTCAGCCGCCAGCATCAGGCTAAACCATTCATCCAAACTTGTTTGAAAGGACGAGAGATTACGGGGTTAGTAAAGAGGAAAGCTGCCGAAGTAATAGGCGCGATACTGAAGGGAAAACATAGGGTATCTGTACCACATTGAGAACGGCTATTGAAAGGAGACATACGCAAGTGCTGGAAACTAGCAATTGGAGCCTCACCACTGTCCGTAGAAGCACTCCAAACACAGCTCTAGCTGGGCGATAGTTTGCAGGACCTCCAAGATATCTTCGGTGGACAAAGACCGTCCAGGCGCCACCTGATCGCACGCCTGCAGGGGCCTGCACGAGAGATACACCAAGAAGCATTCCGCCTCTACTCTCCTGTCCATGCAGCAAAGCAGGAGAAAGTATGGAAGGACATGCGCATCCCTAAGGTTGTAAAACACAAACGTAGTACGCCTGTTAGTCCAGGAGCAGCGCAACATGGGGCCCCCAAGCTCGCGAGTTAACTCTTATGCCAGCATTGGTGCTCTTGGACTACTATTCTTCCGCCTTGACAGCAAGCCCCTTGTACCCACAACCACTGCTCTTCTGAGGTATTACTTGCTCGTCCTTGTATCGTTCTAAATCTCATGTTTTCCTCAGCCCTGTTATTCCTGGTACATTTCTTCTCTATTCTTCCCCTTAGTGTTTAGGTCTTACCGTTTTGGCTCTACCAGAGCTAATGCTGCTTCCAAGAGCTCCATCTTCTCTATTCCGCTAATAAGGGAAAGCGAACTGACCTCCCTCTCCACCAGGTCCAAAACTCCTCCTTCCTTATGTATCCTTTCTTTTAGTTCCTGGTTTACAGATGTGGGGCACCAGGAGAAGGGAAGGGATGGGGAGGCGGTTGCCACAAGTTCAACTAGCCGTATTGCAGCTGAGTGCTTGAGGAGAACACTTTGTAAGTGAGATCGAAAAGAGGTTGTTCCACTTTTAAGCCTTTCCCAGTACCACTGAGGGCCTTTCGAAACTTCCGCTATCTGCTGCACAGCCACCTTCTCATCTTCTCCATCTTTGGATCCTCCTCCTTCCATGCTTTCCCCTTCTGCTATCCATAGTTCACTCTTAGCACTGTGAGCACTGCCGGTACTCGATTTTCGCTCAAGCTGCCCAGGCACCGAGAACTCATCAAAAATGCTTGAGGAGGCTGGATTCATCAAGCTTCCGAAGCTGCTTGTGGCAGTACTTCTTTCAATTTCTTGCTCTCTCCCTTCCCCTTCCTTCGACAATAGTGAAACTGGTGCGGCTGTAGGGCCCTTGCTGCCAGTATGGGAAACGAAAGACACCTCCTCAGCCATGCGGAAGTGTTCCAAGGCAATCGCAGGCAAACCAGTCCTGAAGAACTCCAAGCCAGCTGCGAGATTAGCTGTTGCCAAATCTTGGACAGAGACACCAAGGTCTGGTCCCTTACCCAATCCTTGGTCTGACCGATGAATATGTTCAAGTAGAGCCGGTGCAGACGCAGTGTCTAGATAGTGGTTCATGGTGTTCACAGTCTCCTGATATACGGCCGTAACCAATCTCTGCCTCTCCAGGTTATCCTGCTCCTCATGACCGCCGTTATCTTGCTGGGTGGGCAACGTTCTGAAAGGAGAAGACACCGCCTCTAAAGGAAGGGGGCTGGAGCTGGGATGGAGAGCGAGAAGAGAATCATGTCGTCGACCCAACCACCAGAGTGCGGCGCTTTCGAGAAAGTTTCCTCCTACAAAGGAAATGGGTTGAGAGAGAGTACGAGAAAAGGACGACAGACAGAGCAAAATGGGAAGCGGAGCGGCGAGAAACGGAGTGAGAGAGAGAGAGAGCCCACATGGGCTTTAGGGAAAGGTGGTACTACATATTGACGCCAAAGATCAGTTTGACGAAAATCCGGAGCCTAGTCGATCGAGAGACATGACTAAGGGTCATATCAATGCTTAAGCCAAGAGGTTCATCAAGTCCACCCCAAAGCAGCTAGTTACCTGGATGGTTTCTTGCGTAGGCTATGACGTCCTCCTCCATCAGCTTCTTACAGACAGGTCCCAATGGTGTCACGACCTCTTCAACTCCTGAACCAGAAACAGATTGCCTGCTACCCCATTCCCCACCATGTTCAACCACTCGTGTCACACAGATAGCCAGGGAGGGATCCTGGAGATAGTTTAAGATAATCCGCACCGCTTCATGCAGTTTGGGCGGCTGGTGAAGGAGGAACATGGCCGCTGCAGGAGAGTAGTATTTCTTCCGTAGAAGCGCGTAAGCATTCTTCACAGCAGCGACCTGTTGGGACGTCCAACGTGGTGAGTAGACCGTAAGGGGAAGGAGAGCGCTTATCAACCACGAAAAAGAACTGAGACTGTGCAGCGGAAGCCGAAGAAACATTGTGAGTTGGGCGAAATGCTAGTAAAACGCTAATCAATCCACTGTGTCACCACGAAGGCAAGCAACACCGACTGGCAGATGGTCAACAATGGTGGTCACATGAGCTATGAGATTAACTTCCTCTAACCTGCCAACGCTCTTCTGCAAAGTTGTTCAGAAGAAAGGTTGAGAGCTGCTTGTATTGTGGATTGTTAGAGATACGGAGGAGGCCAGCTAGAACTTGTTTTTTGCCTGTGAATAAGCACCGGCGAGTCCAAGGATTACCCGAGGCGGTGAGAGAGCAGATGTAAGAGAGAGATTGTCAGTAAAGTGGCTAATTCCTGCTTAATGGTTCCGCAGAGAGGCCATTGAACGAGAACCCCCGAGGCCCAGGCGTCAAGGCGAAGAGATACTCAGAGAAGGCGAAAAGAGTTGTTGTGACTCTCGTGCTAAAATATGTCGCTTACCAACGGCCGCGTATAAAAGAGCTACAGATAAGGCGTCACGGCAGCGGGAGAACTCTGTCTTCGCTACTTTTTCCAGTATGTCCCGAAGTTTACTAGAGTCCTATGGTCCAGGAAGGAAACGACGCAGGATTCTTGATTAGAAGAGTGATTTTCGTACTTTAACGTGAGACCATTGAGATGTAAGTATAGGATGAGGTAAGACTCATGGGAAAGCACCATTTGCCATGCAAGAGGTGAGGAAAGGTTGCCGGGTAGGATGCAAGGCGAGCCGTGCGGAACTCGAAAGTAGAGGATTATAAGAAAAAGTAGCAATGCTATTGAGTCAATTTCGACGCAGAAAGCTACATAGAAGAAGAAGAAGCCAGCCCAAGAAAGTCAACAAGGAAATGGTTCATAACATATCAAAAGTTAACGGTAAGTAGGGCTCCCTAGTTTGGACAAGCCCGACCTTGATCCATAACCCTGGCCATAGCTCCCTGATATCTTGTTTCCAGGACGGAGATGATGGAATTACGCGTGACAGCAGAAGGTTCTGATTCTGACAGTGTAGACCCCACACCACTGATGAAAGAGGAGGGAGGAGTGGGAGCAAAGAAGGCTGGCGTTCGAAGACGAAGTCTGGGTGGACATTCGCCTTCGAAGAACTAAATGGCTCCGCGGCGCCTATCACGTCCACATAAGACACTAACAAAATCAAATTGAACAAGTAAAGAACAACATAGTTTCATCAACAAACGGCAAACAAGACTCACGCTAGAGAAGGGGCAAACGGACCAGGCTAGAGGATTACAGGGAATGAGGTGAGCAGGAAATGAATGGGCATGATAACCATGGAGATGACCAAACCAGACAGAAGACACAGGTTACGTCACCCGTAGGCGGAAGCCCGTCCGAAGAATGTCATAAATCGCACCCTTGTCAGCCATAGGTGTACCTGTCGTTCGGTCTTCTCCAATTCTAGTACTCTTATCCGCCAGTTCCAGGCATATTACCTGTGCGCTTCGGGCTAAGGAAGTCTGGATAAGGAATGAGAGGCCAAAAACATCTAGTGCTCGATCTGCCCCCGACGATAAGAACTGGGAAAGAGAGGATCCAGAAGACAGAGACCTTAATATAATGAGAAGCTGTAGGGCCCACAGCTCTGGATAGTCAGCCAAGAGCCCTACAACGGTTTTGCGTGCCTTCTCCCCTCTCCTGAGAAAGGATGGAGCTAAGGAGAGAAGAAGATCATGACTTCTTTCCGTCAGGCAACGGTTTAGTACCGCAACGTCACCATCCGACAGAAAGAAAGCTTTCTCGTCTTTCACGCAGCCCTTGTCTTCCTGACTAATCCAGCCTTGGGTCTCAGGCCTGAAACGAAGGTTATTCAGGAGAAGAAGCTCCTTCTCTTTCTCCTCACTTAGGAAAACAAAATCGGCATTTTCTAGGTTGGCGCTCAGCTTAAGAATGTTGAAGAACCATTGAAGCATCTTTTGTACGCGCAGCCTTGATCCTGCCAGAAAAAGGGGAGAGCAGGAAGAGTCCATTCCATCAGCATCTGCTCTGGCTTTATCCTCACGCTCTGGTCCCATAAGTAGGGCACACAACGCCATCGGGTGCCAATCGGGGAAAAGTTGAGAGCTTAGCCGAAGAGCATCCTTCAAGGCCTCAACAGTAAGCCCAGTGACGGAGAAGGCCGTATAATCAACAGTCGTTGGCGAGACAGAGATGGATGTCGGTTGAGACGGCAATGTAGGTGTGAGAAGCTGAGCCCAGAGCCTTTTCATGACGCCTTTGCTCTTCGTTTCATGAATATGAGATCCAAAATCTGTCCACCTACATTTCAGAGACAATTAAGGGTGAGCATGAACTGATCATTCCAGCTGCTCCCTATAGTACGAAGATGCAGAAGCAGCAACAGTGGCAGGTTTCGAAAGTGCCAGAGTACAAAAGGTAGTGCTGTCGGAAACCCAGTGACGAAAGTGAGACAAAGCGCTTTCGAAAGCTACTAGCTGGTTACCTGAATATGACAAATGGGCTTTGAGTGTTGCAGTTCGTCCCCTTAATCAGCTCCGCCTCCTTCATGCACCCAATCCCGGCAGCCACCACCAAGCCCGATGGGGAACGAAGCAAGTCGAACGAAGCGGGGAAAGAGGCCACTGGAGGAAGTATGGCCCTCCAGCTGTAGGGTTTAGCTCTCGTTTCCTCTCGCAGACTCTCGTCTCCTCTCTTTTGTTGTTGTATGGGAACACGAGAGTACAAAGAGACGCTCTCTCCATCGCAGACAGCAAGCACGGGATGTAGGTGGTCAACATCCCCCGGGCACCATTCAAACCGAGTAAAGCCGAATGGAGATGAAGTAGAGATGATTCCGTCTAAAAGAAACGAAAGGGAGGCAAGGTCTGCCTCAAAAATGAAGATGCTGCTCTTGCATGCGTCGAAAGTGACAGCCAGAGTGGTCACATTCAGAACTTTGATGCATGAAATACCCCTCTCCAAAGTTTCATCACCTGCTTGAGGCTCCTCTCTTGCTTGTCTGCCGACAGGTGTAATAAAGCGTGGTGATTGCCCTCGTTCAAATCTCTGGCCGGGAGCTTGCAGGGTAATGGCAGCGGGGCTGTCCTTTACCTCTTTCTCAAAGGCTCCATAGGCATCTATAGAAACCAGCTGGAGGGAAGCAAGCCTTAGGTTATATCCCCACCCGACAGGAATGCGAGCGGCGCTCAAGGGAGAAAAAATCAAGTAGGTAACCAGAGGAAAGCCCCATGAGCAAAGAAATATGAATAGAGAGAGAAAGCGGGACCTGATCCCAAGAATAGGGATACGGGAGGAAGGAAGGCATGCGTCTCGATTAAGTGAACATCGACAGTCAAGGGCATTTACCTCTTCCCAACTCAGATTATCTCCCTCCTCCTTCTGCCTGCCAGCCAAGGAGTAGACAAATAAAGTGCCTCCTTTAGTTGCCACGTAAAGGAATATGCTACTTTCTCCTGAGCTAATGAAGGCTGAAGGCTGGACCCAGGAAGAGACATACGAAACCTCATGATCTGCAAGCGAGGGAGGAGGGAATGGCTGGAAAATACAATCCTCTTTCATCTGGCTGTCCTTCATCAACCTCCAACATTGGAGGCGGCTTGTGTCTCTTTCTATCCCTACTACGATCGCGTCACCTTCTCTCCTTTCGGAGCCGTTAGAAGAAGTAGAGATGTTCGGATGGACAGAAGGGAATGTCAGAGCGAAGTTTAGCTTAGCATTGGTCGCGTGCAACTCTCCTACGAGTTCCCATCGCTGGAGGCGCTTCTGGCTTTGAGATTTTTCCAACAAGCCCCAATGTACCGGCACTTCAAAAGAGTGGCATCGTGTCCCATGGTAATACTCTTTAGAGCTTATTCTTCGAATCTTGCCCTTTCTGTCCCATTGTTCCTGTCCTCTGTTCTTAGCTTCATCCTCTCGCGTTGGGTCCGAGTATCCGCTGGCCTCTACTAAGGGTGAAGATGATAGTTGAAAGTATCGACGAAATTTGAGCCTCATAATAGGCTCTCGCTTCAGGGAGTGAACCACAGCCAAAACCTCTGCCAAACTTTTGTCCCCGAGATCCCTGCCATTTATCCCAATGAAAACATCAAATAACTCAATCTTGCCAGACTTTTGAGCTGGGAGATGACGGCCATCTTGCGGGTTCACCTGGCACCACAGCAGTGCAAAGATCAAATCCCAAAGGATACACCGGATCGCAACAAACTCTTAGGAATGACGCGAAATAAATGATCGACAATTGATAGTCCAAGGGGAGTGAGCAAAAAGCGGCTGAGTGGAAAGGCTACAGTCCAACGGACAAAGGCAAAATCATTAGAGAAAGGGAAGCCCAAAGATGACCCAAACAAGATGCTCTATGACTAGGTTTCAACTTCTAATGAGCAATTTGAAGATCAGATCCGTGTAGGGGAACTACAGGGTAGGCAAGTCCAATTCTCCCAAATAGAGAGACAAAAAGACACGCCTGTATGTCAGCACTGAGACGGCCTCCATATTTCAAGCACCACTCCTACCTTAAATCGAGAGACTACCACATGATCTAGGAGCTGGTCAAGCACTATGCCCAGCCCTCCCTCTCGATCAGGCTCCAGCTCCACCTCGAACTCTGTGAAGTCCTTCTTCTCTGGGGTTGATTGATGAGAAGAGAGAGCTGATAGAGCTTGAACGAAGAGCTTAGCTGTAGGAGGTCGAGGCAGGAGTGAGAACTGTTCGGCTGGCTGGAGGACCAGATCCAGCGAGCATCGGTAGAGCTTGAACCTCCCTGAAGGGTAGAACAGTAAAAGCTCTGGGAGCCGGTCGGTGAACCTGCCGTATCAATGGGATCCAGGGCAGACTCAGCAACCGCAGTGAAGAGATGTACACGGAAGGGCTAGACAAGAAGAGCGATGAGGAAACTCCGGTACAAAGAAGATAGCGGTTGGCCTTCGACAAATCTAAGGAACACTACAAGCAGGAATGGCCATAGCTTCCGAAGTAAGACAGGAGAGCAAATACGTCTGCCATTCTACCTGCAACCGGTACCTACTACCCAGTCCATAATCATGACTGCCTCCTGGTCGACGGAGTAGAAGCATCCTGCAGGGAGAAGTTGGTCCGAGACAATCAAATTTTCCTGAGCCCACCATGTCATAACTTCAGTTACAACTTTTTGATCTCTCTGATCGTCCGAGGCGGTCCTTCCTTTCCCAATCATCTGATCTCCGTCCTGTAAATGTGCAAAAGTGGCGACAAGGGGCAAGGAAGGATGACAGCAGAGCGCCTCTATGGGTGCGATGTGGGGCCGCCACCACGCCTGACGATTAACCTTCGACATACTTCGCCGTTCGTTGAACTTGACCTAGGCAGTGTGAGGGAGAGTAGCATTAGAAGACCTTTTGAGGAATAGCGAAGATACATGGCCATTGAGAGGAGACAAAATGAGTTGTATCGGCACTTGTCAAGCTCTCTAAGTGAGTTGAAGGGCCATGTAACTCAGCTAAATGAGGAGAACAATAGCTCCTTGAGTCTTTGCCAGGGAGTTGCTAGTCGAGGAAGCGAAATACGAACAAAGATGCACAGATTTAAAGCAGTAAGAGAGATGAAAGACGAAGGGGAAGCAGGCGAAAAATGAAGGTCTTATGACATAGTCCGCCGGTGCTTGGGTCCTTCTTACATCTATGCTTGTTAACGCCCCATCTCCTCTCTGCAAGAGGACAGAGAGCCCAACAGGGAGGCCGCTTAAAGTGTGACGCATGTAGCCCGCCGCAAACGCTTTGGACAAATCTCCTCCCTTGGGGCCTCTCAGGTGAGATAGATCAAGCGTGAGGGAGAAAGAGGATGGGAAGACATCAGGTGACAGCTTAAGCGATGAGTCCAGCCCTCTGATGCACCACATATGCAGCTTAGAAGAGTGAATGCTGACTATCCAGTCGCACTGGTCCTTAGGCCAGAGAGCAAGCGAAAAGTTGTTAGGCCGAGCCGAGTATCAATGAGGGATGCAGTTGCTTTGGAAAGGGCTCTGACAAAGAATGAACGGATCTGAAACAACGGAAGGAGTGATCCTCTAACCTGACTATGATCTCCTTCTGGCACATTCTCATCGTCAAGATTGCAGCGCAAGGCGTACATCCAGCTAACCACGCACGGAAATGAGGAGAGATGGGATAGTGCACTAGGCGGAGAAGGCAGTCCTGATATCTGAGCGCAGCAATGGAAATCCTTGTCAAGAGATGGCTCTACCCAGATGTAAGCAACTCCATCCTTGCAGACTAGCAAAAGACAAAGAAAGGTCAGCATTGTAGTGGTGGAACTGACTTGCTCTGGCTGCGTTTCAGCAGAGAGCAACCAAACACTAGGTTAGCGAGCCATATCTCCTGGAAGTTCTTAACGTTCCTGAGAAACACTTAGCAAGCCCCTTCGAAGTCATTCTAAATACTTAGAAGGCGTCCAAGGAACAAGATCCTGAAACGATTGACAGTCCCTCTCCTTTCCGTCCTCTCTGCCACGCTTTTTAGCAACACAGTGTCAGTTCTCTCTTACTTACATGCCATTAACACATTCAGAGAGGTCTCGAAATAAGCTGGTCGCCAAGCAAAGGATATGATGTCAGCTGGCTGAGGGACCGGTATCAATCCATAGACAACTTTCCCAGCCTTCAACTCATAGCGTCGCCAGATCTTTACTATAGCACTTTCCTTCCCGCTCACAGTGGCGAATAGGCGACTCTAGAAATTGAGTAAATGAAGCTTAGATCCATGGAAAGAGTAGATTTAGCTGCTTCTGCTTCTATCGGACGCCAATCACTTCCCTTCAAGTGGTCTGGGGTCCAGAGCACCTGAGTATTTACCATCTTCTCGATCCCTTCACCTCCTCGCCAGACACACATGATAGCATACCTGCGGCGAGAAGGCAGCCAGTGCGACCTTCTCGTCTCTATCGGCCCAAAGCTCCACATAATCCCACGTGCCCTTTCCGACACTTTTACTACTTTGGTACACCGAGATTCCCTCAGTTCCTGAAAGATAGCGGTGGGTCATAATGGACTTACAAGGAAACGACTTTGTTCTAGAAGGTGCAGAACAAAAAGAAGGGAACACTAAAGTAGTGGCATATGGATCGATCTGATTAGCTTGAAGCAGAATGACAATGGCTATCTCGATAGACTAAATCCACGAGGCATGCCGATGATATGGTAGACAGTCTACTTTCGATTAGCGACTACACAGAGAAAGCGCACTTTTGGTAGTTGAGCCTTTACTATAGGTAAGACTGGAAGAAGCTTCGTGCTCACACACTACCTGATATAAGCAGGGCATTTCCCATGAGACTGGTGGAGACGCACTGGATGCAAGGAGTGTTGAACTGCTTCTCCCATACTTTATCCCATCCGATCTCGCTTACTAAGGACGCATAACAATGAAGCGTGAGCTCTATCTGACCGCTGCTTGTTCCTTACTCCAAGACTGTCGAGAAAGCAGCAACAACCCCCTTTCCAGTTCCTCCCTTCCGCCTTTCAACACTTTTGTTCCGTGCTTGCCTCAATCTCTCGTCGGTGCTACTATATCCCGCCCCTGCATAGCCCTTCAGCATCCTGTAAGGGCAAAGGACTATACCCTCTCTGCTCCCTCATCGCTCCCTCTCCCGGTCAGTACACACCTCTCCCGTTAGTCTCAGATGCCTGCTCTGATAATGTCTGTTCGTTAGGTACATGGACTGTTATCAAATCGGCAGAAGCGCAGGCCAGAAGCGCATTTCCTGTTGCAAACTGGAGAGAGCAGAGTGGACGAATATGGTCGTGGAGAATGGAGATGACGGAGAAGTTGCAGGGATCTCTAATGGAGACCGTGGGGCCAGAGCCCACCGCAATAAGCTGGACTCCGTGATAATCTACCCAGGACCACAAAGAGAGAGGAATCTCAGGGAAGAAGCGCTTCAGCACGTATTCTTCAGACGAGAGAGACTCTCCTGCACCATAAGGCACTCCTTCCTCATCCGCTCTATGGTTCGCCATCCTTTTTTCTCAAATAAGACCCTTCCTACCCTAGGTCTTCATGCTTCCTTCGAGGTCAACCATCAAAGGTATCAAGGAACTATCGCTGAAAGAAGAAGGTCACCATCTTTTGCCGGCAGCGTCAAGCCTCTCCAGGAGACAGAAAGGGCCAACACATCAATGAGAACCCAGCACTTGCAATCATAAACGAGCTTGGAGGCACCGTGAACTGCCAGCAGCCCTGTCTCTTCTGAAGGTTGAAGCAGCCTGCGCGCCTTCCTGGAGCTCTCATCGGGACGCGACAGAGATCTGGCGAAGCAGCGGCACCAAAACGAAGTTGAGAACCGGAAGATCATCAGCTTGATGAACAGTATCTAGCCTTATTCCGGAATTTCTAAAGGACTAATATTCTACATTGAGAATCTAGCGTTTCCAGTTAGCCGTTAGGGGCTCTTAGAAAATTTCTGAATCCTTACCGCTAACCGCTGTTAAAAGGTCTTTAACTCCTGTCGGTTACAGTCGTTGAGATAGGAGTACCATTTGTCTCATGAAAGATTAAAGCAACAGTGATAGGAATGTTGCTTCCTTTCCTTGTTGGGCAGCCCGGCGATGAAGTCCGCGTTCATCAGTCTTTTGGACTGAAGCCGAGGACAGATCTCTTCCGACCTGAAGCTCGTCCTACGTGTCTTTCGAAGTGCTTCTTTCTCCCTGGACTCTGCATGTTAAGGTGCTGCTTCTCTGGGAGCCAATCCTGGGTTTGAATATGTGTCTGGGACATGAAGATCCGGAGCTCCGTGGGAGATTGTTCCGGTTCGTTATATGGTCTGCGAGGTTCTAGAGATTGACTTTGTTCCTGGACGTGCCGTCTATTGTCCATAGGCGCAGACCTTCAATGCGAAGGCGGATGAGCACGTCAGTTCCTCATACAGCCGACCGCTGGAAGCATGAGCGGACCTCCTCCTCCTAAAAAAGGCTTGCAGGCTCGCCTGAAAGGTTTGCTGAGTTCGGTACGGACTGCGCCAATAGAGGAAAGCCCTCCAAAGCAGAAGGAAGGCTTGGGCGCCAGCTCTAATGCAGACACTGTTGATGCCACCAGCGTTACTCCAGCGGAGGCAATCGTACCCTTCAAGGACTTGCGGAAGTCCAAGTGGTCGGCTTCCCTCCTTGCTGCCTTTTCTCCGTCTTTCCGACCAGGTTCTCCCTCGCTTTCTCCTCAAACGAATGCAACGAATATAGGGAAATCGGATTCAAGACTTGGCGCTCTTTCTCGCGTCGGCAGTAAGCTGTTTGGAGGCTCCTCCTTTCTTTCTGGAGGAAAGAGCGTGGAAAGTCAGAAGAAAAGTCATCAGAGCACCAACTTATCCAAAAGGCCCACGACTGCTTCGAGTGTAAACTCACGCTGGCCAAAGGTTCGACGCTATGTGTTCACTCACTTTGGTTTAGAGAGGTTCCTGGGGTCTGAATTGGACCAACTCGATCTTAGAAAGAGACGGGTCCTGCTTCGAGCTCTTCTAAGAGAGGAAAGAGTGAACGATCTTCATCCACTTCTCTTGCAAGTCACAGTCAAAGGAAGAGGCTCTGCTCGGCTTGCTATTATGACTGCGAGGCTGTACTATCGCTGTTGGCGGAAGAACTGCTCTCCTTTCCTCCTTGCTAAGACGTTACAAGGCTACGAAACCGCTATGCGGCACGTGGAGAATCTCTCCCCAGACATCTTGATCGACTATGCCCTACTCTGTCTCTATCACGGCGACAGCAGGAAAGCGTTGGATGTCCTTGCCTTCTCTCTGCGATTCCGCTCGTTCTCCTCTTTCTCCTCCGTGCTCCATGTCAGCGCAGCAATATACTTGAGGACGGGCCTATACGCTAAGGCTCTGCATTCTTTGGACGCGATCAAGGACAAGGAGCCAACGCCTGCGCGACTTTTCCCTCGGTTGGACGCAGAAATCGCCCTTGTCCTCAGCTTCATTCAGCCTCGGACAGAAGAGCAGGAGGTAGTGATGATGGAACTTTACTGGTCCGAGTTCTTTAGGCAGAGAGAGGAGAACGACCAAGAGTTTAAGGAAAGGAACACCAGGAAAGGAGAGAAAGAGAGCGAAGAGAGCGAAAGCTTGAAAAAATGGATTGAGAATCCGCGCACCTGGGCAACATATGGCAAGATGTTCCTGGAGGCGGAGCAGTATGTCTTTGCTCTCAGTTCTTTCAACCGCTATTACGCTCTTTGTGACAGTAGAATTGAGAGCAGTAAGCGAGAGAATCTCCATAGGGAGGACCAAACAGAGCAGAGGGACAGAGGAATGGACATCATGCAAATGCAACTGCTCGCTCTTGCACATCTTCAGCGACAGATTCCTGAAACCTTACAGGACAGGGTGCAAAAACACTTTAGGGGCCAATTATCGACAGCTGTTGTCTCTCTTTCTCTCTTCCAGCAAAGTGCGGGAAGTAGAAAGGTGTTGGGAGGCCTGAGAATACGCTTTCTAACCGTGATAACGGGAGCACTTTGCGCATTCGCACGGGCGACCTGGCTCAGGAGAAAGAGGGAGGCCGAGAGAATAAAGGCAGAACGAATAGAGCTAAAAAGGAAGTGGAGACATGTTGTGGCCTCAAAGCTTGTGAGTTCTATTCTACATTCGTCGTCCGCTCAAATGAAGAAGGCAGTAGAGCTGCATGTAGCCCAAAAGAAAGAGCTAGACAATCAGCTACGCCTTGCAAGGCTTCGGAACCAGGTATGCAGCGACTGGATGGACAAGGAATTCTCTCCTCTCTTTGTTGCTCATTATAGCAAAAGTTCGGCCATTAGACAGCAGAGGGCAGCGGAACTGGGAACGTTAAGATGGCAGAGCGCTCTCAGGCTCCAGACCCTTTGGCGGGCCTTTGTTACCCGTCGAGCCCTTTATGAAGCGTACCGCCACCAGATGCTTAAGACCAGAGCGAAGGAGCTTGAGCGATTAGCTCTTGCCATAGAAGATAAGGTAGGAAATGTGAACATCTATCGCTGTCGGTTTTGTGACCAAACATTGCTTGATGGTCTACTACGACCAGGTGTTAGATCCGATCTAGTCATTTTCTTAGCCATTGTCGTGCCCATCATGCACCCGGTTGGATGGCGTGACTTATTTACATACTTGCTGCGTCATCTTGCTTGGCCAACTTCCTTCACATAGGAAAGCGCTATGGAGAAGCGAGAAGAGAGCAGCCAACGGGTGGGAGATGTCCGGCATCTCACGGGAAAGAGTGAGAGAGAAAACGCGCATGACTACCGCGTCTCACATCTATCTCCACAAGAGAGAGCAAGAGCGATGCTCCCGTTCCTCTCTGAATCGCTAGGTAGAAAGCTGCTCATTGACAAGGGGCTTGTTGGAGTTCCTGTAGGCGTGGAAGAGATTGCTCTTCCCTCTCACTCTCCGCCGGCTTCCCCTGGGCAAAGAAAGAGAGGAAGAAATAGTAAGTGTCAATCTCCGTACTATGTTTCTCCTAAGAAGACCACCACGCTGAGGACTCGCTACATGTGGCTCCCGGTGCATTGGTTTGAGAGCGACAAACTCTTCCACATTCTTGTGGGACGATCGAAGGAGATGTCAGAGGTCAGCGAACAAGAGGGTCAGAGCCCAATTGAAGAGAAAGGACGTGAAAGTGCTCAAGAGGAACCGTCACTGAGTATAGCATTTAACCCCATTGATCCCGATAGAGACATTGAAGACGAAGAGGAGGAGACCCCTACTATGGACTTCTTGAGCATGGTAGATGAGCATATGGCCAACACATATAGACAGGAGAGACACGCCGTCGAAGAAGAGAGAAGGAAGAAGGGAAAGCTCGTACCTTCCCCTCATAAGCCGCGTCCTCATGCAGAGGGTACGCCACTCTCTCCTCCTCGTTCCCCTTCTAAGCGAAGCTCGCCCACAAAGAACTTGATAGAACGAAACAGGATGGCCGTGATGGAAAAGAGAGACAACGCAAAGAAATGTCAAGGGGACAAGAAAACTGTTATTCCAGGCTTCCTCTACGCAACTTTAGGGTCCAAGAGATATCGTGCAGTGGTCATTCAGCGCACTCCTCAACTTATCATCAAGCTGGAGAGGAGAGAGTTTACGAAGGAAGGGCCGCCATCCCCAGGCCGGAAGAGCCGTAGCTCATCAAGTCCAAAAAAGCAGCCACTGGAGCCGAGGGCAGGAGGCCACTCTCCTTTTAGAGCAGGTGGACTCCCTTCACCTTCTCATCCGAAGGCAGATGAAGCACTATCTTCACCTAAGAAGAGAGAAGCATATAAGGGTGTGGCGGAAGAACGAGAGCTCAGCAAGAACAATGGCGCTAGCACGTGCGAAGACCTAGTCCAGCGGGCCGATGAGGTACTGAGGCAGGTGGATCAGTTCATTGGTACGTCCAGCCTTGAAGATCATCGGGTAGACCGAAGAAATGAAGATCCTGGAGAGGGGAAAGACCAGGGAGAAAGTCCTGATACACCTGTTGACAACAAGGGACATGATAAAACCTCTTCTCCCTTACTTTTCCCTGAGGAGCCAGCCTTGCAAACTTTCACGCCTCTCACCTACGTTGAGGGAGAAGCCTGTGAAGAAAAGATAACAGCGAATAGCAGTGACAAGAAGTGGAAGCTAAGGGACGATTCAAGGCTTTCTAACAGCGACAAAAAGGAGGCCGCTGGTCCAGAAAGTAGAGAAAGCGAACAAAGACCGGGTTCTTCTGCCACTCTGAGGCGGGCAGGGGAAAATCTCCTCAGATAGCTAGAAGAACTCAAAGAATAACTTATTTTATCACTCCTGCAAAGGAGAAACCTCATGCCGAAGCAGTTATTCTATAAGGGCTGAAAGGACGGCAAGGACTCTGAAATGACTAGATAAGATAGATCCTGCGCCGCAAAGGAGGGACAACAGCGCGACATGCAAACAGAAAGAATGCCCTGACTATTGGGGAGTGGGATCGAGCCAGAGTAGAAGATTGTCAAAGAGGCTCTAATAAGGTACAATCAACACTGTCCAAAGAGGATACGAGGACATGTACGTCAAATAGGCTGATTCGATAGAGGAAGTATGAGTCAGGAGTAGGAGCAGAGAGAGGGACTATAAGCTAGGAGCCTCGGTCAGGTCTTCAGACTGGCTCGTTGTTGTTTTCTCTGCTGTTTCAATGAGCCTTTGACCCACGCGAACTGGCTCGCCTATCAAATCAGCCGTCTCTAAGATCTTCGAAGGGTTTATAGCGCGCATTAGTTTAACAGATCTTTCCGCCTCTTCCACCTCTCTTCTCATCTTCTCCCTTTGTTGAAGGAGCTTCTCTCGCAAGAGATTGCGCCGTTTCTTCAGTTAGTGCCGAGAACAAAGGAGGGAAAGCACGGGTGCAGAGTGGAAATTGCAAAATGAGCTTTTAGTTATGGAGACAGAAGGGAGGTGCCGTCATGTACGGTTGATAAATGAGATGCCACAGCTAGTCATATTCCAAGTGGCATCCACAAGGGGAGAACACGGGGTAGACGTTAAAAAAAGGGATAAAAATCAGCTGGAGCTGTCCTTGCAAAAGGAGCATGCCATGGTAACAGAAGTTAGAGACAGGATCAAGAAAGAAGCACCTCCAAGTTATAGATTGTTCACTTACAGCATAGTGCGACTCTTTGGCTAGAATTCCATGCAAAACCGCCCGAGCCCCATGAGCTACTCGCGCAACGTGCCACAGACATAGCGATGAAAAGAAAGGTTGAGGGGAAGGAGCATGTTAGCGCAGCAAGGGTCGGGAGATGAAGAGAAAGGGAGGCATGAGACCTTAAAGTTAGAGGCTAACCCAGGGAAGAAAAGAGCAGTAGCTGAAGAAGGAACCGCAAAGACGCTGGGTCGAGAGCAGCAACAGGGACTTCGAGAAGAAGGAGCGAAGGGAGTTAAGGCGGTTCAAACTACCAAAAGAAGAATGAGAGCGGGTATAGGTTCAGCCTGAGTGCTATGGGTCTTACTTTCTTCCTGTATATCAGCAGTAGCTTCCTCGATAGCAGCCTTTGTCTCTCCCTGACTCTCTTGAGGATGCTCCAACTCTGAGGCCGCCAACTTCTCCAAGTGCCAGAAGTTCATCGGAGACCTTCCGAAGGAAGAAGACGAGAGACCACCAGCGCCCAACAGCTAAAAGAGCGGTAGAGTGAGCGGACTTGGCGTCACAGAAAGCGAGACTAAGCGCAAAAGGAGAAGGACTCTGACGAAACGCGAGGAAAGAGTGAGATATGCTGCCCGAGGGAGAAACAGTGGCTCAAAATGGTGAGGCGCCATCTTTTCACCCGTTCTATGTAAATTACCTGAGAGACCTCTCGAAGATGATCGTTATTAGCCTTCCTCTACACACAAGCAGCATATGGAATGTGAGCGAACGGGGTTCCAGTCACGATCAACGACATGGAGAGGAAGTGCTTGTAGCAAACAGAGCTGAAGGCGTCACGCAGAAAGGAAGGCCACAAGAGAAATGGCGTAAGGTGGAGCAATTGAGAAGCCAGGCGCCAAATATGGCTGCAGAACTTCATCATGTGCTCAGCTTACATCAATCGCCCTGGCAAGCGCCTCACTGTCTGCCATGACTTCATCCGCATGGCCAAAGGTAAGCTTCAAGAGCCGAGCGATTGCGTCTCCCGTCCGTAGCTCATTAGTTGTCATCTCTCGCCTCCTCGTTTGATCTACCTCGGCAACACCTTCCTAGTCCTTGTAGCCCGTCTTGTTGCCTCACGTACCACGTACAGCCAAAGGATGCAGAGACAAGCAATCGAGAATAGGAGAAAGTACAGACAGAGTTGCACATATACGAGGAAGGGGAAAGAGAGAGAGAGAAGAAATGATATATATAGAGAGAATAAAGAACGGAGAAAGAGAAGAGCGGAAGAAGAGGAAGAGGAGTGATCGAAGAGAGAAGATCCCTGACGCTACACAGGGCCCTTAACGCCAGAGCTAAGAATCAGAAGCCCGAGAGACCAAGAGAGGCCATGTAGAGTGAAAGCGATGAATGTAGGAGACTGTCTGGGTCGGTCAAGAGTAGACCAGCGCTCAGGAACCGCGTCAAACCTCTAGTGAGGAGCACCATTGAGAAGCTTGGGCCTGGCCAAGGCCGCAGCAGCAGCAGCAGCAGCAATGAGAGGACAGAAGAGTCAGATTTTGGTTCCCGACTCATGGGAATAACTAATCTATGGGGATCACCTTGAGAGGAGATTCAGTAGATTTATCAATTCCCATGCTAATGCCCCCCTCACTTTCGTCTAGCAATCGCACTCCCCTCACTCCTCTTCAGCTCTCTTGCTCCCTTCCCCTTCCTCTCTGCTCCTTCATCAGCGCGCTCTCGTCCCGTCGTCTCTTCCCAATCTTCCGCATCTCCCTGCTTTCTCTCCTCTCTCCTTCCTAGTCTACTATCTTCCTGTGCACTCACTCCTCTCTTCGAAGGCTTCGCATCTCCTTTGTCTCTGTGTGCGCCAGTTGGACATGCTTCCCCTACCCCTTCTCTCTTCTCAGTCCTCGCTTCTCCAAACTACTCGAGGTGAACACTGGGTCTGACGTTCAGAACGCTACTTTTGTATCATACAAGCTCATGTGCCTTCACTGCCTTCTTACCCCCTGGTCCTAACGTATCAGGCACAACGCTTGATGACAGAGGAGAAAGATGGCACCAGCCAAGAGGCCAAACGTAGATGTGGCAGCAGGTGAGAACCTTACGGTTGCCGGAAATGGGACGAGGGACCGTCATACGCGGATGAAGAAGAGCAAACAGGATGAACAGGAAGTACAAGGCACGACTCAAAAAGCAGCGAAAAGGGCAAAGCCTGAAGAGGCATCTGTAGCTCGTGAAGCGGTTCTAGAGCTGCTCCGGGCTTCCGCTCTTCAACTGCTTGTTGAAACAGGATTATCTTGTCTCTCTGACAGAGTTCATCAAGTGCTAAGGTTCCTCAGCTCCTCGCTATTCTCCTAGCGTAAGCTTATCACTCGGCTGTGCTTCTGGCTCCGCTCACTTACAATCACACGAGTTCCTCATTGCATGCAGCTGTTCATCCTCCCGTTGCATCACTCCCCGCTGACTCCTCCTTTAGTCTTAACCTCTCTCCGTTAACCTCTTCTTCCCTCATCCTTCACAGAGTGACAAATGTACGCGGCCGTCTAGATATCTTTCGCTCCGATCTGCCTCTTCGGCTGACCCATCAGCTTCTGAAGGGCAACATGACTCCAAAGACAGCAGCACAGGTCAGTCAGTCCATGTTTCCTAAACTGGTCGCCCACCTTTCTCTCAGTTCGCATATCCCCCCTCTCTCAGTCTGCCACGTGTGGATCGCCTCTCTTCACTACGTCTGGGAAGAAGTGAATGTCCCTTGTTCAGTCCTTCACTGTCGCTCTTTTTCCCCCATATCTGGAGGTCTATGAGATCATCCTTGAGTTTGCTCTGTCTGGAAATCCGTATTCCTTTTTATGTATTCCCTGCCCATCTTAGGACCTTTTAAGGATAGCTCAGAAGTTTGTCTTGCCGATCTCAAGTAGTGATGGGACGGCAGCCCCAAGGGCCACGGGGTCTGGAGGAACCCGGGAAGAAGTGGTGGATGGTCCTGGTCCGCTTTTCCTTTCTGGTTCCCCTTCGTATAGCTGTCTAGAAAGACTTGCAGATTATGTAAAGCTGATAGAGGTGAATGAGAAGCTAAATCTTGTCATTCATACGACGGCGGCAGATCTAAGATCAGAAGCACGACATTTGGGCGCAAGAGGACTAGATGGACAGCGCCCCTTGCCCTCTCTTGAAGTCCTGTACCAAGACAACGAGCTTATAGTGGTCAACAAGCCTCCAGGAATCAACTCTGTCCCAGGTGAGGATGCTTGATATATACCTTTGCACTTGCAGTCCAACCGTGTCATCTAGGTAGCCATGTATGCAACATCTCTCTTAACCTTATCGGCCATCTATCCAGCCATAGTTCGCTTCTGACTTGCAACCATCTGTCTTTCTTTCAGCCGGATCTTTTCTCTCTCAGTCCGTCTCCCGCATCCACTCAGCTTGCTTATTCACGATCTTCATCTCAACCTTCTCTTCTTTTGCTCTGTTTCAGGGTGCAATGAGCCCACTTCTATGCTAGAACAGCTGCAGGCATTGTTCCCTGTAGCCAGGGCTGTGCATAGGTTAGACAAGGAAACTTCAGTAAGCAGCTACTCTCCATTTCCGTGCGGCTTGCTGTCTTGCATTTAAACATTGATCATGGAATCTCCCTTCACCTGTTTGGCTAAGTTATTTGTGTCTCTAACGTCTCCAGCCCATTTATCATGTGTGTGTCCTAAGCAAGTTGCCTTCACTTTAACTACAAGGTTCTTACTGCCTCCCTTTCTACCTAAATCAGGGCGCCCTCATCTTCGCCCTGGACTTAGCATCAGCCCGCGACCTCAATCGCCAATTCCAGGAACGGAGAGTGAAGAAGATATACCTAGCAATATGCTCGGGCCATATAAGTAAAGAGGAAGAGAACGGATACGTCTCTCTCCCACTGGCACCTGACTTGCAAGATCGTCCGCGGCAGGTAGTCTCACATTCGAAGGGAAAGCCGGCTCAGACTGAGTATGAAACACTACGCCGGGGATACTGGAAGGACGAGAGACTCTGCAAAGAAGGAAGCCGCAGCGGTGCCGAGACCATTAACAGAAAAGACAGTGCAAAGGAGCTGGAAGAAAAGGTTGCTGTCTCGATAGTCAAACTGTTCCCTCTTACGGGGCGCACCCATCAGCTGAGGGTGCACATGAGTGCCAAAGGACATCCAATTCTCGGCGACACTCTATATGCCCCCAGTTCGGACCAACTTGTTAGCTCTCGCCTTCTCCTTCACTCTCATTCCATCTCCTTCCAGCATCCTAGCACCAGGGAAGAGCTAGAGATTGTAGCACCCTGTCCGTTTCTTGGAGAATGCAGCAAAAGTCCATAGACTGACAGAACGCTCCTGCCACAAGGAAAGTACCCGTTGCGGTCTCTCCATCCTTTGGCAAGAAATTTGAGATTCGCTATCTGCGAGGAGAGGAGCGAACGGCGTTCAGCCCTCCTCCTGCAGCTGTGGGGCGATGAGGATGATGAATGGAGAGGATCTTGTCTCGCTGGAAGCCCTTTACAGTCAATAAAGGTCCAGAAGTCTGAGGCAGGGCTGAAGCGTTCTTTCCTTCTGTTGACCTCAACTTAACCGGCAGCTCAACCTGGTTAGACGTGGCTAGCACCCTTTTGGCCTTGACAAGCTTCTGTGCAGAGCCGCAGGCTATGGGCACGGCATCAGTCAAGGACACTGGTATACCAGTCTTCCGGCTGCTTTTATTCTTCCGTCTGGTTCCTTGTAGCACTTTGGGATGTAAAGAGGAAGAGACGGCAGCCTCTATGGCACTATCATCGCATTCTGGGCTCTTGGTCTCGACTACTGGTTGGAGTCCACTGCGCAAGTTGAGAGAGACAAGCAGCAAAGGCCAACGAAGGTGTAAGATGAACAGCAGAGGACTATCCTATCAAAATCGTAATAGGGACGGTAAGGGCTCGGACTTACCTGCTCTTGACCGCCGTCCTCTCATTCTCGTGATTATCTCTTCCTCCATGGTCTCCGTTCAGACCTATGTCTTCGACGAGCCCGGAGGAGCCGTCTAAGTCGTAAGCCGCAGCGACAGTAGCCGTTTTTAGGTTCTGAGAGACAGCACTATGATGCGTAACGTTTCTACCTGACTTGTGCTCTAGCTGCGCGTGTCCTTGCCCTCTCTCTAACGGGAAATTGGTGCCTGCTCTTATGTGCTCTAGCATCTTTAACTCCTGGCACGCCTGTGAGTGGCTCTCCCTATCATTGCAGAGCACCACGTTAAGGCAGAGATCACACTTATAACGCTGCCGTTCAGGGTGCCTCTGGCACTGCAGTGAGTGCATTAGATAGTTACTCTCTGCGATGTCCAGTAGGCAGAGAGGACAACGCACAGCTTCTCCCTGAAGGTTTCCCTTGTCGACTCCCTGCTCTCCCTTCCCCTTGGGAAGCTCACCTACTTTAACTCCTTGAGAAGCGCCTCTCTCTCCTGTGGACACAGTGGGAGTCGAGGAGGGAGGCGAGCGAGCGGTAGAGGATAATGGGCCGGAAAAGACACCGCCATTGCCTTCTTTGATCTGTTTAGTCCCTTGTTTGCGCTGACATGAAAGCGTGTGAAGAGAGAGGTTCTGTGAAGGCACTTTCACCCCACAAAGTTGGCAAGGGGAATGGGCAAGGCCTACTGGTAGCGTTGAAGAGGAGGAGATTTGGTTTTCCGAAACAGCAGAGGGCTGGGAACCTCGCCGCCCCACATTTAGAGTAGACGCCTCAGGGGAAGCAAAGGGACGAACAAGGCGCGAGAGAGAACTCGATCGAGGTCGATAGGTTGAGGGGATGACAGGCTTTACTTGGTGTTCTGGATTTCTCCCTGGCTCCTCTTTCTCCGGCCCTTTCTCGTTACCTATCCAGTGAAAATCAATCCATTATCCTATGACTTAGCAAGGCAACTGGCAAGAGATTCAAACAAGCGAGAGGCCATCCAGCCCTCGACGCACCTTGCTGGACAGGAAGCGTTGAGCTTACGACCTTAGGACTTATTGCCATTGAGCTTTCCATGGAGCATGCAAATGGATCAAAGATTAGTTACAGGAATCAGATAGAGAAGATTGTTGAAAAGAACATGGAATGGTGACGGACTAACCGAGACATTTTCTCACTGTCTTCAATAGAGCCTGCGTTCGTTGCTGGAGACTACGAAGTGACGGAGAAGGAAGAATGCGGGAGCGAGGAAAGAAGCGTGAGAAACAAGGAACCGGGAACGGCTCTGTAAGTAGAAGTACCGCACCTTAGCCCCGGTTTCCTCTTGATCATGGCAGACAAAATGTACTTCCAAATCGACGTCTCCCAAGAGAGACACAGCAGAAGTCGGCGAGAGCTCTCTGACTTGCAGGGAATGACTGAGGAAATGGACCCAGTTTGATTACTTGATGTGGAAGGGAGATGACAGATAAGATAAGCGCTAGGACGTGATCAGGCATCAGACATATCCCGCCAGAACCAAGGTCATTCAAATCAGGCTAGAATGTCTGATGCAGACCTGACTCCCTCGTGAGCGATAGAAAACCTCTCGCTTATGCTGAGTGCCGAGTAGTGCTTCATAGCGGACTCTAAGATGTACTCCGGCCCCAGAGTGGAAAGTACGCCGAGCAACTCTTTCCCGCAATCGAGGGTCACTGACTCTCCAGGAGGAAGCTTGACATAGCAGCATACATTAATGAGAGGAAATAAGCATCGGAGCTCAGTGTCTAGGAAGGGGATTAGCACGAACGAATGGATACTGATAAAGCCTCATTGACGTAGCAGAGGACCACAACTGTAAGCTAGCTCATCGCTAGTGCCTTCCTTACGTTAGAGACGGACTTCAGCGTCACACTACCACCCTCCTCAAGCTGCAGGGCTTGCATCATCCAGTACGGAAGGAAAGCCTAAGAGATGTACGACATAGTATGGGAGGAATATGGATTATGAGGACTGCATTATAGACAGGAAGTTAGACCGAAAGAGAACTTTGTGCAGCTGGTAGAGCCAACAAGCAAGACCAGAGTAATAGAGATTCGTGAGATCACCTGCCCAGCAGGAGCGGTGAACTCCATTACACTGCAATATTGCTTGTAAGGTGCCACAGCGCAGTCGGACTGTGTACAAGAGCCCAATTAGTTTTAAGGAACACCGAGGACAGCGAGGAGAGACAATATGTCAATTAGAAAAGTTAGTCTTTCTGAATGGCCGCGTTTTGTCTTACCTGTTGCCGAGACACTTCAAACATGAGGGGAAAAGGGAGGTTAAAGGCTTCTACCCGGAATAGGGCCTCCTGCAGCGAGAAGTCGTGAAGGTTAGGTCTAGACGTGATAGGAAACTGGAAGAGAGACAGCCAAAGGGCTGGTTGGGCGGACCAGCACACGGAAAGCAACATGCAAATAAGACACCGGGAGGGAAGCGTAGAATGCAAATGTCTTAGTATCGGAGACGTGAACCCATTTACCTGAGGTAATATAACTTTATCCCCGTACTCAAGGTCAGGCTTATCTACGAATAAAAGAAGAGAAAGGCTCATTCGGTAAGAGTGACGACAAGAACAGGCGAATGGCCAGGTAGAGAGTGCAATTGAAGAGGTACAGGGACATTAGAAAGGATGGGACAGGAAGTATAGTCGTAGAGACTCAGGTAAGGGACTGACAGGTCACTCCCAACCAGGGAAACTCCTAAGGCAGGAATATTGAGAATAGGAAAAGCAGTAGAAGAAGCAACTGAGAAGAAATAGCACACTGACAGAGAGCGATAGAATACTTTAGCGCAAGCAGCAGTACCGCTACAAGCCATAGAGTAGCAGACAAAGTCTGCCACAAAGGAGCCGGTGGACTTTGGAACGGGTCTTGAAGTGACATCTGAGGTCGATGAGGAGCCCCTCCTCCTCGGTAAGACTGGCGAGGCGCGGGTCGCCTTATATCGGCACTTCTTCTGGCCATAATGGGCACCCTTTGACCTCTCCTGCATCTTGGGTAGCTTTTCTCCCGGTCTCTGTCTAACGTTCCTTTTTAGCGCAATGGATGGTAACGGTTCGGTTGTCTAGGTGGGCGCTCACACTCTCCCGGTCGAGGGGGATCCCAGCCCGTCAAATTTAAGCCGGTCGGCCCAAGACACTTCGAAACTTGCCGTCCAATCACTTCTTGCTGTTGGCGGCTGGTTCCTTAGATTGTGCACCGCTCTATTGCCTTAACTTTAATAAAATAATGAACCGAAATGCCCCCACACGATACCCTGCTAGATCAGTCATAATTTGTGGTGAGACACGGAGTTCTTGACCAGCTTCAGGAGCCGGCAGCGATCCTGAGACGCATATGTAGAGCTTCGGACCGAACCATATGCTCTTTTGTGGATAAATATGGGGGGCAATGGAGGGAATAGAAGATCAGTATTGCGCGGGGACGTACTCTCCGCCTTTCGCTGCTAATGAATCATTTTCCTAGTTAAACAGCCTCTTAGGGGCATCCCTTTTCCTCTATCCAGGTCCTTAGGGTCCTTATAGTAACATCCCTCTGCTTTCTTTCTCAACCCTCTTCAGTCTTCCTCTTTCTTTGGTTCCTCCCCAACCCAAGTAGCCCTTCGACACCTCGTTCCACTCCTTTCTCCTCGCTGTCCAACGTCTCCCAATCCTCGTCCTGCTGCACTCAGGTTCCTTATCTCCGTGGCGTGCAGGCAGCAAAGTGCTTTCAACCTCCTCAATGCCCTGGATCTTAGATGATGCCCCTGGGACCGTCCTCCTCCTCCTCCACCTGCCTCGTTCCTTACTTGCTATCATCGAAGATGGGAACCTCCAAAGGCACTTGGGGCCCGGCCTCTTCCTTCCTCTTCTGCCTCTTCCTATTTTTGGCATGATGGAAACATTCCATACAGGAACATTCTCCTTTAAGTTTCATAGGTTAATATTTATGGAAAGCTATTAGAACATTCATAGGGGAAGCTTTCAGCTGGTCATCTCCCCATCTCTCAACAGCCAATCAGAGCACAGAATGGGAAGTGGAAAGATTCAATGACACATAACCTCGGTAAAGGTTTCACTCTTATGTCATTATCACTGTACTAATGCCTATCACAAGCGAAAGCTTGAGATATTGAAATGTTTCATTTGGTTTGAAATGATGACTTGATGATGGGGCCGATGAGCTGATGCGATGCGCCCGAGCGGGGCGAGGACGGCTTTGTGTTGTCTCTTCACCTGTCTCCCACCTTCACCTTCACCTTCACCTTCCATTGCGCATCAACCAGGCACCAGGACCCATGTCTCTTCTCTTTCCCATGTCTCTGTCAACCTCGTTCTTTGGTTATCGCTCCCCTTGCTCCTTCATGCTTTCTTCTCTCTTTCCTATCTGACGTGTCTCTCTTGCTCGCTCGCAGCAGCAGTGCCGCGGGAAGAGCCAAGAGATCAGCAGGAAGCCTCGATAGGAACTTGAGCCCATCACCTTTTGACATGATGAGGCGGTAGAGGGAAGACAGCGTGATAAGTTTTACGCCAAGCTCTTTCACCACTCGTCTCGCACCTTTATCTTTGATTGCTAACAGCACCATTTCTCCATAATGACAACGGAATAGGTTTCTCCCTAATCTTGACAGACAACAGAGTGTAGAGCTTCAGACAGCTAAAGGAATCAAGGAAAGTAAAAGAGGTGAAGTTTGAGAAAAGCTGATTTATCGGCAAGGAGGTGTCCTTTTCCTTAGCACCATCATGTCCGGAAGCACAGCTGTTCTGCAGCCTCTTGCAGATGTCACACACGATCAGGTGCGTCAAAGAGACGGGCGAGGGTGAATGTAGCTCACATAGGGAGGGAGGTAGGCAACTATGGCGAGGGTCCTCTCATATGGACAGAAACGCTATTCTGCACCAAAGCGCGAGAGAGGAAGAGAGATAGCTATTAAGGATAAGCAAGAACGCCTGTCCTCACTGGCCTTGAATACAGGCAAAGCTCAAATCAAGAATTCTTGAGATACAACGGGACAAAAATCTCTCTGCTGCGGAAAAAGCGAAAGCCGTTCAGCAGCTAATGACCATTCAGTACAGAGCGCAAGTAGAGAAGGAGACAGAGGTTAGAAGGCAAGAGGTTACACAAGAGGAACTGAAGGCCCTAAAGCCATGTTTTCATGTACGAAAGCGCGCTAACACCTCTTGTTGTCCTTGTCTTTCATCCTGTCCCGCTTTCTCTGTGCCTCTTTCCTTTCTCCGCCGATTCTTACTCTTTTTCTCTCTGTCTGCATTTTACATTTCTTACGCCCTCCTCTTGCCTCCTCTTTTAATGATCTCCAGACTTCCTAGCCTAGTGTCACTTGCAGACTTTTGAGCCACTGATGCTTATCTTTTCTTGGTACCGTCTGAAGATGTGTGTCATTTTTCCTCTCAAATCACTCATACTCCTAAGCTTTCTAATCGCTCCTCCTTGTGGACCTCTCCTGGTCTTGTTAGGATGAAGAAAAGAATATCCTAGGTTGTAAACATTATAGAAGAAGCAACAAAATGCAGGCCAAATGCTGCGGACAGTTTGTTGTCTGCAGGTTCTGCCACGGTACGGTGAAAGCCATGTACTGCTTCCTCCTCTACTCTACAGACCTCATATAGGTTTCTCTCAGTGTGCTTTCCTTCTATCTTCTATCGGACACACTCCTCCAGGGTCAACCTCTATTTTCCCATCCACCTTTTCTGCCATGTCCTTTCTCCTGATCTCCCTCCTTTTCTTGCAGACGAGAAATTCGATCATCCTATAAATCGGTACGCCACGGAGACGATATCCTGCATGAAGTGCTTCACAGTGCAGGTCAGTGAGCTCTTCCTTTATGGCTTTCACTCTTGGTTCCCTTCTCTTTCACACTCTCTCTCATAACTAGCCACCAATGCTGGTGAAAAACTAATCGCAGCTGTTTTCTTCTAGCCTGTGTCAAACAAATGCATCAACAACTCCTGCGGGGTACAGTTTGCCAAATACTTCTGCAATATATGTAAGTGACATTTCAGGTCGTTGTTCAGGGCCAGCTTCGTCACTCTTGCCCTCTTTTTATTGCATCCCATCTCCCATCTCTATCTCCCAACAGTGCTATTCTAAGTTCTTTCGTCTATGTCCTAGGTAAATTTTGGGACGATGACCCAAGCAAGGATATCTATCACTGTCACAAATGCAACATCTGTCGGATCGGGAAGGGGTTAGGAATTGATTATTTCCACTGCGACCGCTGCAACGCCTGCATGAGTATTAGTCTAAAGGTAGAAAGTTCTACGAAGCATATTCTCTCGTCTCCGCTGATACTTTTGGTCGCAATCCTTGCAACTGATAGTCCCTCTGCTTAATTCTTCCTTTCGTAACCTTGTTTGCACTTCCCCCTCGCCATTCTTGGGCTGACTTCATTCTCTCTTGATTCTTCATCTTTCCTTCTCTGCCTCTGTCTGCACGCCTTAGGATGACCATAAGTGTGTGGAGCGGTCCTTAGAATCAAACTGCCCCATCTGCAGTGAGTACATGTTCACCTCGACCACTCCGGTCATGTTCCTTCCCTGCGGTCATTGTATGCACGTGGCCTGTTACGAAGAGTATACAATGGTAATGGACGGACTGCGTCTTGTAGACGTAACTTAACTGTCCTTCTCATGACGCCACCTGTTCAAGTTCAGCTTCTTCCTATGAATGGACTGGTACATACGCTACCTTTCAGAAGGGTCCCCTTCTAATCGCTTTACCATTCCCTTTGCCATGTGGCCCTTAGGAGTTCTGTTTTCTCATCTCTTTATCTAAGGTCCCTAAAGGCGCTGTAGCACTATTCTGACCTACATCTCAATCGTTTGCGCTCTTCGATGTCCCTCAGAGTAACTACACGTGTCCAATATGTTGCAAGTCGTTAGGGGATATGACTTCATACTTCCAGCGAATAGATGATCTGCTCTTGACGGTAAGTAAGCTCTAAAAAGGGGAGACAGATTTAAGGAAGAGACCACAGAAGGGGACTGAGGAGGAAACAGAGAGAGGACGTTCTTGCGACGGTTGGTATTCTGACGCTCGACTCATCCGCTGCAATATTTTTCTGGCTTTCTTAGGAGTCTCTCCCGCCAGAGTACGAGGATTGGGTCAGCGATATCACTTGTTGCGACTGTGACCATAGATCGACCACACTCTTCCACTTCGTCTATCATAAGGTACGCTACTGGGAACTTGATAGTGAACCTAACTTCTACAGCTTTTGTCGCCTTGAAAGCCTTTCCATTTTGACTCCTCCTGCTCGACTTCGCTTTCCCATTGCCCGTGGCTGGCCTTGCCGTCTCGGGCACAATGTCACAGTGTTTTAGCCCTGCATTATGGCCGGGTTTCTTTACCAGCTAAAATATTGAAACCCTACTCCTTCCCCCACGGCTTTTAAGTCTTGCCACTTGTTTAGTCACATTGCGTCTCTCGCCCACCGTCTCTAACCCTTCTTCGCCTCTTCCCTATCTCTAGTGTACCCATTGTATGTCCTATAATACGAAGCTCATAAGAAGCTATCGGTCGTTGGACGAGAAGCTTTTATCAGAGCTCAAGGCGATGCTCAGAAGACCGAGAGAGAGAGACGAAGACGATGGAGCAGAGAACCAGCAGGAACTTTTCGACCTCGAGATAGATGAAGAAAATAGCACTAGAAGATCCTCCAGCGATAGTGGAGCGGACTTGGAATTCGAGGATGCCATGGAATGTGACGAGGAGGAGAGGGAAGGGGCCGGAGACGGGATAACTGACTATGAGTAAACCCAAATGT
>FLMG01003321.1:84062-96159 GCA_900088475.1 Hyphochytrium catenoides
ACTCGCTATTTCTGCTGTTCTCTCATTCCAAGTTCTAGAGCTTCACCTTGATGTGTTGGTGAGGGTCTGATGGTGAGTAGGTTCTCTCTCTTTGTGCTGGGAGGCCCTCACACTTAGACAGACGTGCCTAGGCGGCGAGGAACATGAGGTCCCAACATATATAATTAGATAAAAAGATAAAAGGAGAGTGCAGGTGTTTGTACGGTTAGACTGTGATCCCGTCTTGTTGCCTGAGTGGCCACAAGCAAGCGTCAACACAACGTGGAATGGACAGATAGACTGTACTCATATTAGAGAATAACTTAATAGTAGCACCCTTGTAAACAGTCGAGAAGTAACAGCGAAGTCTTTGCTTATCTTTACCCCTTTCTCCCAGAGACTGAAAGGGCACATTGGTACTTCCACGTATAGGGCAATGTTGACAGAAGGAATGATGGGTGTCAAAGACAGCTTGAGAAGAAAATATAAGCGTGACAAGAACGTCCAAGGGATAATGAGCGGTCCATTGCAGGTGAGACTAAGAAGATTAAGCCTCGAGCTTCACTTCGTCCTTCTTGCAAGGTGTCTGGATGCCCTGGTAGTACTGACAGTCGAGCTCTGGAGAGTTAGATGGAGAGCTAGCGAGATGTTTTTCCGCGAAAAAGCTCTTATGGAGGCGCAGTTTCTTGCGGTAGTAGATTGCGCCAAAGGCTACAGCTCCAATACCTCCCAGAACCAGGAGAATGACGCCTATCCACTCCAGAGCACTGAGAGCTGAGCTCTCCGTAGCGTAGCTGAAAGACAGAGCATCTGCGTCGTCACATTTAGCAGAAGTCTGAGAGACTGCATCGCTGCCAAGGATATCGGCACGAGCAGGCTTGGAGGAAAGGAAAGAGTCAACCATACACTTGCAGATTCCAGTGGTTTTGTCTATATTTTCGCCATTGAACTTCATTGAACGTGCCATAATGCAGCCAGAAACATACACTTCTGCGTTGTCCTTCTTCCACCCATCATCGGCGGCACAAGCGGCGCCAAGACGGACTAAAGCCATGTCTCCGTTATCAGTATACATGTCGGCGCTCTTGGAATAGTAGTTCTCTGCTTCCTTGGTAATGCAAGCGCAGTGCGTCATCGCAGCACTGCCAGCAGCAACCTCATTCTTCATGTACTTCTGCGTGGACATACACTCATGCTGGAGAGCCTCCTTCTCACTTGCCAGCCACTTGGCAGACGTTGGCTCCTCTGAGACCCTTAGAATAATGTCCTTTAGCTCAGAGTCAGACTGAGCATCCACCATGGTGCTGTTCGGATAGCTCCCCTTCAGCTCCTCCATCAGCGAAAGACAGATACGATTAGCATCAGTAGCTGCAGAAGCGCTAGGCTTCTTATCGATGTAGCGTCGCACACAGTGAGAGACAAAGTCTTTCTGTGCGCCTTCTTCCCAGTGACTGCGGGCAGCACATATCTCATAAGGTCGAAGCTGTAGCGAGAAACTCCCGGCGGTAAAGTGTTCATAGGTTGGATTATTAAGCTTCACGTCAGAGATAACGCACTCGCAGAACTGTGTGGAATTGGTGGAGGCAGCTTGCTGGCTGCAGACGCCCTGCAGTGCTGTAAGATCTTCATTTGACCACTCAAATGCTGCAGATGCGGGAGAGAGCAGCAGAGCTGCGAGACAAAGGAACATATTGAGAGCCATCTTTCTCCTTCCAGGCACAATCAGATGCCCACTTGATCCAGAGACAAAGGAGGTCGCTTAAGCTTCTGTACCCCGCGTGTTCTCACGTGGCATGAAGCATTTACTGTCAGGCAAATGGACAAGTGAAGATCTGTAGGTGGAGGATTGGCCAGAGAGAGACATTGGAAGCTGAGGTTAGCGGCGCGGCAACAGTTTCCTTGTCTCTCCCATCACTCTTTCCATAGCTTCACCGAGAGAAGAAGGAGAGGGAAGTTGACATTTCTCCTAGTTCTACGCATGTAACAAATAAGATGTGGTGACACATCTAGACACTCTGCTCAAGAGATATTCCTACTGGTAGTACAACCCCATACACTACCGACAGAAGGACCAAAAAATTACGAGACAGAGTGAGCAATAAAAAAAAGAGAGAGAGAGAGAGAGTGGAAGAGAGAGAGAGAGAGAGGAGAAGAGAGAAAAGAGAGAGAGACAGTTGCCCAAAATTGTCTCTCCGTCAGTAGTTCCCTTCCTCTATCCTAGAACATAGTACTGTAGGAGGCAGAGTATCTACCGGTGGCAGCAGCACAACCTACTCTGTCTCTCCCTCTTCGGCACGCTAATTGACATCTCCCGTCCACTCTTCCTGTTGAATTCGTTCCCAATTGATTGGTGATTAAACAGTCATATCAATTCTCCCATCGTCTCTCACTTCTTACTCTGTCTCATCCCTTTAGCCGCTCTGACTCTATAGTTCTTTGCTTGACGCTGTGCCTGCCATTTCTTTCGCCAGCGTCACCTCATCCACTCGCATAGTGAGAGAGGGAGCAGAGGAGACTGACCTCAGAGGTGACAAGAGAGACAGCCGCAGCGATGGAGGTTAATCCTCGGATAGAACCAGCTAAACAGTAGTAGCAGGACTATGTTTGGTATAGATATTGATTTTACGCTGGACTCAGGGGGGTTTATCTTCGGTTTGGACGGACAAACGATGGTGTTGATGACAATTTCCTACCACGACAATCTTTCTTGAATTCTTCCGAAAGGGAAATCTATCATAAGTCCTAACAGTAGCACTGGAAGGTTTCTGCGTTAGGTTGAGTGAAATCTACATCCATGCTAATGATGGCCGAGTATAACCAAGAGTCACCTATATTACGCTGGCGATAGTGGAAACATGGGTCATTCTTGGCCAAAGGTGACCTGACACACGTCGACGAGGTGGGGCATTATGATCTTCTTAGAGATAGTATATAACCCTACGAGAGATAGCTCTCAAAAAATGTGGCGACGGGTGTACAGGCCTACAGAGCTTGCGATGGAACCTGCTCTATGGACCCACCCATCTAATGGTCTAGATATTAGTACGAAGTATAGCCTAACACATGCCCAGTCTGTGACACCCACCCACCTCCTCTGTGACTGGCGTGCCTGCATACGACTTCTGCATAAGAATGTCTGGCGCGGTTTGTCTCGACTGGGAGATGTGCTGTCTGTTTTTTAAGGGAGAACTATAGGATTGTGGGAGTGGAGATTACGTTCGTCATAATCTACTCCTTACCGATACCAAAGATACTACTGTTTTACTCCTTTAGCTAGAACTTCTACAGTGCTGTTCTATGAAGTAGTGTACCTGTAGTTCTACATATTGGTACACAGGGCAGAGCTGGCTTGGGTCTTCCTTGGGAGAGGAACCCAGCACGGGGCTCCTTCGATAGACACAGAAACGTTGTTCGATGCATCAGCATCATCCTTTTTTAAAAACTTGAACCCCTAGCAATCACATAGTATTGATTATAATACAGTAATGGTGTACAATGAAGCAGTCACTCTGTACTGTATGTGTTATATCTACTACCTGTGTGATGGCTTGGCTACCCATGCGTCCCTGCATCAGTGAAACTTGTTTGGAAATAATCATGATGAAGATAGAAGAAGTAGAAGAAGGCGAAGAAAAGAAGAGACCAAAGCTGCTACAAAGTCCTGTGTTTCTTCAACTTTCTTCTCTCTAAAATTAATATCATCATAACCAGAAAGGACGAGACATAGTCGATTTCCTAAGCAACGATTATAGGAGAAGGAAGACAGGAAGAAGAGGCAGAAAGACCGTCATCGCTCTCGACCAGACAAGGAAGAGAAGAAGGAAATGACTGCCGAAGAGGAAAACACTTCGGACACTTTTTACATGAATGGCATTATAATTCCAAGGGAAACGAGTATGAAGACGTAGGAAATAAAGCTGTTATATTGTAAGTCGAGCCCAACAGTGTCCACGCCGAGAAATGATGTGCGGGAGGAAGCCTAATATAGCTGGTGAGGGTCACGTGGCTGTTTGTTGACGTTACTAATGGCGGTAGTGGCAGAGACTTAGGATGATAGTTTATGATCATGCGTGCTGCTTTTCTTACTCTCCTACTTGTTCTTCCCAAACGTTATCGCTCGATCGTTAAAGATCTTAGCGCTCGCTGATCCTTCTCAACGTTTAGCTGGGGAATAGTTTGGGAGTACAAACTCAGTGGTGCGTCGTCTCTTCCTGTAGATGATCAAACGTGTCATCTTTCTCTCTCGTAGGATCCGTCTTCCTTCTCTTCTCTTTATCTCTAATTTCTTGTTCCCTTCTTCGTGTCTTCATTTCTTCGCTCCTCTTTCTATTTCTATTCTTTCATGTTATTTCTCTTTTTTCCTCCATTCACACGCATCCCAACTGTTTACATCAGCAACATGGTAATGGGTGGGAGTAGAACAGAGTAATAGATTTGTTAAAGAAAGAAGGAGAAGAAGTGCGAGTGAGAGTGAATGAGAATGTTGTCACTATGATCGCTGCTTCCACTTTTATAACTGTAAGACTCAATGATGACAGAGACGGCGGCGACCAGCGCCGTCCTTCACCCGACAGTATTGGCCACAATACTGCGACTATCGGCAGCAGCAACAGTTGCTGGGACCAATAACATTTCTTTACGAAGAAGTGATAGACGGCTTAGGGCGGCGAGATGCCGGGTTTAAGTGGTGTCTTCTTCTTTCATCAAGGAAAACAACGGAGGGAGGAAGAGAGCCTCTTCAGAGGGGAGAACCTTCTTCCAGAATGGACCAGAAGGAACCCATAATAATATCAACAAAGGAATGCCGAAAAGTCTATGTTACCAAGAGGCGCTGCAGACTTTTCAGCATTCCTTTGTTGATAGTATTATGGCTTGATGATAATAGGTCACAATCTTGATAAATGATTGCATGCTGACGATTCGAGAGGAGGCAGATATTGATAATTGATTTGGAACTACCTCTGGTACTATGCTCTCAAGAGCAGCTCATCAGTGCTAGGTATGAGTTATTATCTGACCATCTTTTAATCACAACTTATGTGTGCTGATCAAGGATTGAGGTATGCTGCTGTGCCAAGCATCATCACAAGCGCCCTGCTGCAGCCCAGCCAAAGGGACCGGCTCCTGCTTGAGAAGCACTTACTGGTACAATTCAAACGTGAGGAGATGCAGCGGTATCTGTCAGGTTTGTTGTCGATTCATCACTACCTTATAGTTTCGTTCAGCCCTGACACTCTTCAGCTTGTCCAGCAGTATGAAGAGGACGAAGAAGCAGTGTAGTACTCGACTTCCTTAAGGTTCATCAGCAAGGCGCCGCTACTGCATGCTAGAAAAGGAGGAAGGGGTTGCTATATATGGGAGTCTCCAGGACTGCATGCCTCCCTTGCTGATCAGCAGCAGACATGTCCTTCACTTCTCTTCACCAGCAAGTATCATCGTGACAACTCCAAAACAAACTGAAAGCCATCATTTGATAATGCCACCCACGGCACCGCATAGAGAAGAAGGGAGTACAGCAGTGTAGTATGGCTTCACTGGCTTCTTTGCTGCTGACTGCAGCGGCTGCCATTCTAGTGATTCGCGGTGGGCTCTCTCAGCTCTCAGGTAGCTTTGTGAGAAGATAAATGGGTGAGATGCAAGGACATATACTAACGACTTACTATGATCATACTGACAGCCCCTCCATTTATGCAGTACAATTTAGTCTTTCCTTACGTCTCTCCAACCATCACCAGGTCTTCTGCATGACCCCTTCCTCCTACCTTTCATCAGCGTAGGCTACAAGCTCTAATATAAGGCGTACAAGCGCCCCTTGCCAGTCCACTAGTAGAGGTCATCAGCAGTCAACCGAGCAACGACGAGGTCCCTCCGTCGTCACCTCCGTTGCTGCCAATATTATTGCTATAGAACTATTGCAGCCGATCCAATGAAATGAACAATGCCGAGCAACGATAACCCTGATGGAAAGGTTGGCAGCAACAACGACAGCCCTCACAGTCTCATAGCCATTATGTTACGTTTTAAAGTTGAAAAAGGGTAGCTGAACTAGGGACTAACGGAGCAGGGGAGAAAAGGTTCTTCCCTCACATCCTTTATCACTTCAAGACTATTGTCCTGACAAAGTCGTTATTGGACCATTCGTCCTCTTCCTTTCTCTCTCTTTGGTGCGCAGGAAAGGCAGAAATCGCTAGAAAACAGCGAAGAACGAAGGAGCTGCCCTCACAGCTAGAAACCACGGTCCAGAGTTCAAGTGGTCGTTCTTATGTTCTTATGGTTCTGCCACTGCTACCCAATCCGACCACTGTCGAGCATTCTTCATCCATTCGCGCAGTCCTAAGAAGTCCTAAGAGGTTATTCAAGCAGAAGAAGTGTATTCTATTTTTTTGACGTAGATGGAGACGATGGAAGCTCCCGCAGGAACTACTGTCAAACTCCACTCAACAGGAGCCATCGAGCTGACCGTCATTGTCAAGAGCTTGTACGGGCCACTTATACGACGTTTCTATAGAAGCTCTTCTGTCGGCCTGTCTCACTCCCAGTCTAGGTACCGGACGATGGTCACACATCTTGGGCTACGTAGAACTACCCAGTGGCCTTACCTTCAACCATTGTCCTCCCGCCACCTGACAACGACTTTTTGGTGTCTCTCTTGTCGTCATGGCCACAAAGAGAAAACGTATAAGAACTTCAAGTGCTGTTCCATCTCTCTAGAAACCTTACCCTTGCTTCTCCTCGAATAACATATGGATGAGACAGCAGTTAGTTCTATCCCTGGAAAAAGAAAACTGGGTTGTTTGACATATAAACTATAAGAAATAAAGTGAGGGGAGAGATGATACGAGGAAAGAGCAATGTTCTCAGAACCTGGACTTGGTAGTGGAAGAGATCTTGGACGTCTTGACCAAGAAGCTTGTAGGGACGATGGCTTTCGCTACCAAGTAGGTGACGAGGGACGACCGGGCTAAGAACAAACAGGAGGCACTCGACGAACGAGGTTGCCTCTCATCATTTAACCTCTTGTCGGAGAATGATTTCGGAGCTTGACGATGGAAACCAATGACCAAATGAGGAAGGAGGAAGACTGCATATGTGTTACATGCAGCCCTGACTGAGGGTGACTACTACGCATGAGAGTACGCTGAATGACGGACGTCGACAAGGAAGCGCCAACAAGGCGCCCTTGCCCCTGTTCCGTGCAACGGCATAGGTAATGAGACCGTCCATCTCTTTGTTTTTATAGAATAAAAAGTGCCGGCCATTTGACAACTTCAACAGACACTTTGCCGTCAACAGAGCCAAGGGTACCTTTTGAGCAGTACCTGCCCCATCTTCGAACAACGCTGTTCTTCATCAGGCGGACTCCTCATACTTCTCTCATCATGAGGGAGCTCATGTAAAACTGGCATGGGCACTGCCTGTACTACTGGTACCTAAGACTCGTCGTCACGTCCTACACGTTCTGGTGGTGGCTGCAGAACGACATGTGGGCATAGCGACGGAGATGAGGACGGCGGTGCATCACGTTCCTTCCACGCAGGAATAAAGAAACGCCCCATTCTATCCTTCTCCTACTACCCAGGTGGCGTCGTTACTATCTTCCTTTCTGCCTCCGGCGGCATGACTCTTACTCGTCCTCTTCGAGAAGTGCGACCCACAAGCGCCATATGTGTTGTCCTCTCGTTTCCATCAACACCTTCAATTGCTATAGAAGTGAGCACCACAGCCAGTTGCCAGGAAAGCTGCTGCGTTGCAGATGCTCTCCTTCTTCATCCATGGCTATCGGCCAACTCTCTCACTCATCAACTTTCCAAACAACGGCAACAGCTAACCAGCGAACAAGACTAACGACCCCAGCAATATCCTCCACCATCACCCTCAACATAAAATGAAGTTCTTCGGAGTCATCGTCGCAGCCACCGCCCTCCTTTGCGCGGCAACCACCGCCGAGGCTTCACCCCTTCGTGGCCTGGCAGTCTCATGCGATGCTAAGGCCCCCATCAAAGACAACTGCAATGGCTCTATCAGGAAGCTAAATGCTGACGAATCAACGGCGGGCTGCGACAAGATGTTTGAAGTACCTGCTTTCTCCGCAAAGTATTGCCTGAGCTGCAAAGGCCTAGAATATAAGGCCCTCCTTGATGACCCCAACACCTGCTACGTTTACTGCGGAGACCTCCCAGTCTGTGGCAAGATCGAGAACTCCATTCTGAACACGGTCCTGACCCCTACCCAGGGCAAATGCATCATTGAGACTAGCGATGCTGGCGGTGATGTGGCCAAGTGCCTTTTTGGTTAAGCTTCTCGCTATCTATTTTTAAAAATTATCCCTTCGAGAGAGCAGATCACAGTTCTCAGTAGACCTGTACGAGAGGCTGTCGATGGGCACAGTGGCTCCCTCTCCAACCACCTAACTTAAGCTCTCTGAGGAAAGAGAGACGCTCGTTCTCACGCTGGCGAGCTACTTTTCACCTTCATCAACTAATAATATTATTCTTTAATTGGCATCCTTGCATAGTCTGATTCACAAGCGTTACTACTCTTGTATTGGGGAGATGAGGTATCACAATGGTCTGTCTATTCGTGTTGCTCTGTAGGGTTCTCATGGTTCACTGCTCCTTCCCCGGTATGCGCCTGTTCAGCTGTAGGTTGTTGCACCTCTCCTCCGGCCGAGATGTCAGAAGGTGCAATATCCTCCCTTCTTCCGTCTTCATCCCTGATCTCTTCCCCGCCATTGCTGGTTGCGTTGTCTGTCCTCGCTACCCCGGGCGATGAACAAGCAGTTGGACTTTCTACCACCACCACTAGATTGTTCTGCTCATTTACAGCTTCAGCTGCGGAGACGCCTACCGAGACTTCGATAGACGAGGGCCTGCTAAAGTTCATCAGGCTTCTTTGCTTTAAGTTCCAGAATGGTTTTTTCTTTTCCTTGTCTTGATGAGGGCCTGCTGCAGACGGGCCCGGTCCGCCTCTAGCTGTCTCTTCACTTGCCGGGGCCGCCTCCTCCCGGGTCTGGGTAGGCCTTGGCGCAGTCCGTGGATCCTCTACCAGCACTTCAATATCCTGTTCGTCGTACTGAAGCTCCGAGGCGGTTGACGTGGCCCCTGCAGAGCGTCTTCTAAACGAAGTGTTCCGTCCCGCTGCCATTGTCATCCGCCTGAAGGGCTTGCCCAGCTTGGACGTGAATCCCCGTCCTCCGTCAAGTTCCTGAGGAGGTGCGCCTTTTCGAGGAGCTCTTAGCCCTTGGACACTCTTTTCTTCTTCTCTAACAGACGCTTCGTCACCCCCAATACCAAGGCTCGCCCAGAATGAGCTTGTTCTTGCCTTTCTACCTCTTCGCCCACTTTGCTTGAGGGAAGGATTAGATGCAGAGTTCTCTCTCTTTGGAGGCTTGACAAACGCAGCGTCATCTGCGGCTTCTGCTACTCGGGCTAGAACGAGAGAGGAGAGAAGAGAGGGACGGTGCTCCTCGGAGACAGTCAGGCTTGAAAGTGAGACATTATCAGAGAGGAGCTCAGACTCGTCAGCTCTCTGTAGCAGCAACGTCGTGAGCCTGCTCAGGCCATGGCAAGGAGAAGGGCTAGCCATACTTTTGCAAGACAACTCTCGTGTGGCCTGAGTCTTTGTCTCCTCCTCTTCATCGGCCTTTGTTGACGTCATGGCAGACCCGCGCTTGCCCGGTTTCGGCAAAGACTTGCAGGAGGCCCCGAGACTGTCTATCTCTTTCTTATCTTTAAGGCTGGTCATCTCTGCAAAGTATCCGTTCGCTTTAAGGAGCTCGTCGTAGGTTCCGCTCTCAGCCAGTGTCCCAGACTTTAGCACAAAGACCTTGTCAGCATTTAAGGTGGTCTGGAGGCGGTGCGTGATGGAGACGATGGTCATGCCATACTCCCTCTTTAAACGAGAGAAGGTCTGGACCACAGCGTGCTCTGTCTCTGGGTCAAGAGCGCTTGTTGCCTGTTGTCGACACAGAAGCGTAGAGGAACGTTATAATCAAAAGGCTGAAGACTCCCTAGGACACAAGGATGGAAAGGCAAGATACCGCTTAACTGTCGCGAGATAGGGAAAGCAACATCTGTGCGATCGACCGTTAAGGCCAAAGAGGCAAGCAGGAAGGTTGAGCGGAGAGAGACACTGACCTCGTCCAGGAACAATAGTTTAGGTTGACGACAAAGGGCACGAGCAAGGCAGATTCTTTGTGCTTGGCCTCCAGAGAGAGAGGAGGTGGCGTGCTGGCCGACGACAGTGTCGTACTTCTCTTTGAGCGTCATGATGAAGTCATGGCACTCTGCAGCCTGAGCAGCCGCCATACACTCCTCATCGGACGCCTCCAGGTTCCCATAGCGAATGTTATCCATTATGGAACCGTTCAGGAGGCGCACACTCTGGAAGACGACGCCTATCTGGCGGAAATAAGATGACGGTGAAAAGTTCTTGATGTCTTTCCCATCCATTGTGATGGCGCCCTCTTGTGCCTCTTCAAAGCCGAGAAGGAGGTTAAGAACAGTAGTCTTCCCACCTCCGGAAGCGCCAACGATACAGTTGTAGGTTCCCTAAGAGTCATCAATGCATGACGCAGGAGAGAGAAATGCACAGCGGGGATGAAGGCAACGTTAGAGACAGAAACTAATGAGACGAGAGAGACAGAGAAAGAGAGGCAGACAAAGGAGTAGTAGCACGCGCCGGGCACCCGTTCGTAAGACCACCATGAATGCGACATATTAGATGAGATCTTGGGCAGCCTACTATAAGCTTTTAGAAAGGTGGAGAGAGAGGTGCCTAATAGAGGGAGACATAAGAAGAGGAAACAAAGGCCAAGCAAACCTTGGCAAACTCCAGCCATAGACCCTTCAGAGTCTCTTCCGGGGAGTTTGGATATCTAAAGCGGATATTCTTCAGGGCAAAGCTCTCAGCCATCGGCGGAAGGTCCGGAAGCTTTCTTCTTGCTTCTTCGGAGTCCTGGAATGAAGACGACGGCGTAGATGGGGTCGCTCTTCTGCAGAGAAAATATCTTCGTACGAAAGATTTAGCACGTCGTTTGCCTTCATTCTCCGTCCTCAGTTGGTGCTTGCCCGCGGCTGCGAGTCCTCTCCCTTCTTCACTCCCGTCGTCACTGTGAGAGCTGGTGGTTATTGATGTCTCCTGCTTCTCCGACTCCTCTGGCTTCTCTCCTTTGACATCGTCGTCTTTGCTTGAGCCAGAGGCTCCTCCTGCACCTGGATCAGAAGAAGAAGAGGAAAAGGTCACCACATTCTTTGTCTCTTCCAGAGCTCTGTCGAGGCGCTCCAAGCTGCCCGCATAGAAGATAGCCGAGCGCATAAAGCGGCCCAGGTTAGTGACAGGGTTGGCTAGGTTCTGATAGAGCGCAATCAGCCCCGCAAACTCTCCAACAGACATTGTGCTCTTTCCCCCGTCCTCCTTTGACACAAAGATCATATAAGCTGTCGCTGCAATCTGAAAGACAACATAAGCGAAGACAAGGCTTGACACGTAGGCCTGCAGTACACTCGCCCATGTCTGACTGCTAATCAACGACGTCCTGACATCTGAGCTCACGATAAAGATTTGCTCTAGATAATGCTCAAGAGCTCGAAAAGCAGCAATAACTCTACGGCATTCAATGCCATTCTGGAACTCTGCTGCCTGGTAAGCACTTCGGGCAGCAAATTCCTTGGACTTGAGCGCTGCATACTCATGAGGTCCGCCAGTAAGAATGATAGTTACAAAGAAGAAACCTACAACTCCCTGGAACCAGTCCGTGGAAGCGATATAGAGCAGCGCCAGGATGGTGTTAAAGGCTGGGTTCATGAAGTTCCAGAAAATAGATTGCCAGAGAGAGTTTACTCGGGCAACGTCTGCACTGAGGAGGTTGTTAATCTCTCCCTCTGAGTTCTCCATATAATACTGCGTGCCCATGCTTAGCAACCCTCTTGTGAGTCTCATCTGGAGCTTTAAGGTGGCATCTCCACTGATCTTCGCTTGCAGATAGCCCATCACTAGGATTCCGATGAGGTTAGGGATGCAAATTGCAATAAGCCCGATAATCCCCAGTTGCAGAGCACTTTTAGCGCTCTCGTACGCACCCTCTGACATAGGGGAAGATGATGACGAGGTCATATCT
>FLMG01003331.1:0-12849 GCA_900088475.1 Hyphochytrium catenoides
CTACCTCAGCGTTACTCTTTCTCTCTTCTTGAAGCCTTCATCTCTCTCGGCACGTGCCGCTCGTCCATCAGCGCCGCAGGCACCCCATCAAAGCTGCATCTGAGAGCTCAGACGCAGCCCTGGCAGAGATTTTGTTCTTCCAGACAGGACAAGAAAACGCTGAAGCCTTTGTAAATACTGCCACGGGAAAGATGCAGCGGTTTCTGGCTAGCCGGACCTTGGCCACGACGAGGTGAGTGACTCAATCGGCCTGTAAAGCTGGTGAATCCGTCTTTCGACTAGGTTTCTCTTCCCACTGACTGCAATATGTAGGCTTCCCCTACTGTTGAGGCACAGCTCCACCTCGACACAGAGCAAGCTTGCTCTCTTCGACAAGATTCTGATCGCCAATAGAGGAGAGATCGCCTGCAGAGTCATCAGGACGGCCAAGAAGCTTGGAATCAAGACTGTGGCTGTTTACAGTGATGCAGACCAAAATGCGATGCATGTCAAGATGGTATGAAGAGAAGCCAACAGAGACGAAGAAATTGAATGACGAAGAGAGAGAGGATGCTCTAATCTCCTCTGACATCGTCCCCGTCTGTTCTCTTCTTTCTGGCCATTCCTTACCCTCTCTTCGGGCTCCTGTAACCGAGGCTTTCAGCATCCATCGCTTCTTCCCTGGAATTTTCTTCCATCACGTTCTTCCTGCGTATGTGTGCTGTCACACGGCTGTATGCCGCACTGTCATGCCTTTTGCAGTTCGTTGCCGGCCGTTGACTTTCCTCTTCCGCACTCCTGTTCTTTCATGACCTCTCTCTCACCGGCTGTCTGGTTTTGATCCATAGGCGGATGAGGCTTATCGTCTTGGTCCACCTCCTGCCTCAGAAAGCTACCTGCGAAAAGACTTGATCATCGATATTGCGAAGCATAGCGGGGCCCAGGTCTGAGAAAGCAGCTTACGTGCTACCTTGGCTCAGTTCCGGCATCAACCTAGATTCTCTCTCTTTGCTCTCTCTCCTCTCTCTTCCTCACCTCTTTCTCTCTCTCACACTCTCTCTCTCTCGCACACTTGTGTCTCTCACTCCCTCTCACCTTCATTGCATCATAGGCCATACATCCGGGCTATGGCTTTCTCTCAGAGAACTCTGACTTTTGCATTGCGTGTGCGAACGCTGGAATTGAGTTCATTGGCCCACCAGTGAAGGCTATCGTAGCGATGGGCTCGAAGAGCGCCTCAAAGGACATTATGCTCAACGCGAAGGTGCCTGTCACACCGGGTTACCATGGGGAGGACCAGAGTATTGACACTTTACAAAGAGAGGCAGACAAGATGGGCTATCCGCTGATTTGCAAAGCTGTGATGGGAGGAGGTAACATTCTAGCTTCTGCCCTCGATGCCTTTGCATCGCTATCTTTCTTATCTGATGGGCGCCCGCACCTCTTAGATAACCGTACACCTTGGACAGCCGGTCTCTTACTCGCCGCGTGGGTTTATGTTGCATCTGCCTACTCTCCTTTTGCAGTCTCTTCCCTGGTGACTCTATCCATTATAGCATACACTATATAATGAGACCTTACCTGCAGGCGGCAAGGGCATGCGCATCGTTTACTCAAGCGAAGAGTTCAGAGAAGCAGTAGAGTCCTGTCAGAGAGAGGCAAAATCCTCCTTTGGCAACACACGAGTCCTCTTTGAGCGATTTCTTACCAAGCCCAGGCATATAGAGTTCCAGATCTTTGCAGACAAGCATGGGAACGCTGTACATCTCTTTGAAAGAGACTGCAGCACGCAAAGAAGGCACCAAAAGGTTTTGGAAGAGGCTACTGCCCCTCACATGTCTCATGAGTTGAGGAAGAAGATGGGAGATGCTGCGGTGGCTGCAGCTAAGGCTGTAGGTTACGTCGGAGCGGGGACGGTGGAGTTCATGCTGGACGAAGATGAATCTTTCTACTTTATGGAGATGAACACACGTCTACAGGTAGAGCATCCAGTAACAGAGATGATTACAGGGCAGGACCTGGTGGAGTGGCAGCTTAAAGTGGCAGCCGGAGAGAAACTTCCTCTCACTCAAGAAGAGCTCTATGACGTAGCCGGGGGACATGCGATAGAGGCAAGAATTTACGCCGAGAATCCCTACAAAGATTTCTTGCCTGGCACAGGCACTCTCTCCTTCATGGAAACCCCCGAGCCTAGCGAAGTAGTCAGAGTAGAGACTGGGGTTAGGCAAGGTGACGAAGTCTCCATCTTCTACGACCCGATGATCGCCAAGCTGATAGTGAAGGCAGACACCCGTCTTGAGGCTATCTCCCTTCTCAAAAAAGCTCTTAATGAGTTCAGGATAGTTGGACTGACGACTAACATTGAGTTCCTCCGCCGCACCCTCACCCATCCCCGGTTCCTGGAGGGCACAATCACTACGAATTTCTTAGATGAAGAGGGAGATCCTTTAACAACGCCGTTTGGCAAGGTCCCTACGAGTGGGCTTGCATTGACAGCTCTTGGACAACTATTGAGGGACAGCAAACAGGCGAAGAAGCATGCAACAGGAGAAGTTTGGGCAGCTGATACTTTGGAGTCCTTTAGAGTGAATCACAATCTTAGCACTAAACTCTCATTCTTCGACGGAGGCGAGGAGGTGGTTATTGGTGCTGAATACTTAGGAGATGGCCAGTACAAGCTCACCATTCCAGGAGAGAAGGAAGCTCTGTTGGCAAAAGGAACTCTTTCTGATGATGGTACCCTCGTTGCCCGCATTGGGTGGCACAACTATGAAGGCAAGCTAGTGGCCCACAAGGATTCTCTCTATATGTTCGCCAATGATACGGATCTTAGGCACTTTTACAAGCTTGACCTTCCCAAGCCGACCTTCGGAGACGCCGCAGGCGCTAGCGGCAAGCCTACAATTGTGACCCCAATGCCTGGCAGGATTGTGAAAATCCTCGTCTCTCAAGGACAGAAGGTAAAGAAGGATCAGACAATGATCATCATGGAGGCCATGAAGATGGAACATGCAGTCAGAGCGCCGAGCAATGGCAAGGTTGGTGAAATTTTTGTCGCAGAAGGAAGTCAGGTACCCGACGGGAAGGTTCTAGTGGAGTTGGAGAGCTAGAGGATGGTGTGAGAATCTGACAGGCTGGTCTAGGAGAGGAGAGACATATGTCCCACTTTCCATCTGTAAGGGTAAATGCCATTCGCAGTCTTTCGTGCTGTCGCACCGCTTTTTGAGGCTCCGTGACTTTAAATGGCTCAGCCACTTGCCCTATTTTCTCTCATTGCCGGAGCTATGGCCCTTTGAGGGCGGGCATACCCTTTGTTCTTGCCGCCTTTGTCCGTTCTTCCGCTTTCTATTCTACGAATCATACAGCCTTTGCCGCCATTGCTTCTATGGAGAAAGAAGCTATCATCGGCTTTTATGCTCTCCTGATAGTCCTTCGTTCCTCCGTCTGTTCACTTCAAAGGACTAGGACCAAGATCCCAAAAACTTTAGAGAAAAGGGCTTTACTACTCTTCGCTGGTCTGTCTGTTCTCTATCATCGCTACTCGGCAAGCACTGACTGCCTCGGGACCATGAACTTCATTGACAAGGAACGCTCAACTCTTTGAAGTAGTCTGACCGTGTTGACTCGCTTTTTATTAACGTTTATGAAGACGTAGAACAATGAGCGATAATGCTACTTTCAGATCGAGACAGACAGTTGAATCTTCCCCACAGCTCAACTCCAACGTTAAGCCAAACTGCTAGAAGGGGCCTTCACGGCCAACAGCGTCCAAACGCCGCCCGTTGCTTTCCTCCGTTGTCGCCCTTCCTTATATTAGAGACAAAGCGGAGGCTTGATGATTCAGATAGTTGCCATAAGTGTCAGTCTACCTTGACATCAACGGTGATCATCCCACATCCTCCGCCTCCATAGTCAGCTCCCGATAAGAAGCCATGAATGGTCCGTTCTTCCATTCCGTTGGGCCTGCCCAGTCGGGAAGAACCTTACCACCATCCCACACAGAGGAATAGAGGTATGTGGGCTCCTTGATCAAGTCCAGACCGATCTCCTCTCGAATGAGCTGCCCATCAGCATACCATCGAATAGACTGGGAGGTAACCTCAAGAGTGTAGGTGTGGAAGTCGTCTCGGGTGTCAAAGCCTAGGTAATGCACCTTCTCCTTCCCACCAACGCCTTTCACATAGTAATTCGTCTGGACGTGGAAAGGATCTTTCCCAAGGAACTCAAAGTCTATCTCATTCTGACGACCAGAGCCCTCCAGCGTGCTGGTATACAGCGTAGTTAGAATGCCACTGGTACTCTGTCTGTTGGCAGCAGCAGCTGCTTTGACCTTTCCGGAGACTCGAAAGGCCCCTTTGAGCCTTCTTGATGAGCGGATACGAGCGCCATCTTCGGCGGGGCTTCTGCTCATTATGTTTAGCGTCCCGGCGCCTTGAGCAGTGTTCTGGCTCCCGTAGTCGATGGCTAGGTGTTCATTAGGAATTGCTCTTCCCATATCAACGAAGGCTTTATACCTATACGACGGCGATGACTGTTCAGAAGCTGTTTCCATTGAGGAGATTGGAGCGCTTAGCCCGCGAAAGAGGTGGGAATCTGCGTCTGCAGCGTTTCCAGACACAAGTAGACATATAACGACCAGTCCGCATTTGGCGATGGAAGGGAAAGAAGACGTTGGGACGGATAACAGCTTCATGATGGATATTCTTATGGCGTTGTTGGGTCTTAGATCGAACTTTCAAAGGCCAGCAGGCAATAGCTAAAAGGAGGACAATCCAAAAGCTGACGACTTGGTACTTGGCGAGGAACTCTGAAAGTGGTGGTCGGCAGGCATCCTCCCTTGATCAGAGCGATTCACGCTCCTCGCCGCGATCACAGGGCTATGCACTTTGAGTCTTGGCCATGACAGGTCTCAAGCCAGGAGAATGATGTTACTGCAGCTCTCTACTCCTGAAAATCAAGCATTCAAGCCTTGGTCTTGAGGTTCCTGGCTCAGAAAAGACCATCTGAGACCTCAGAATAGATGGAGTGAGATGGAGATCGCCTGCCAGAAGCCACTCCTTTTGTCTAATAATAGCGTCCCATTGACCCAGCATGCCGCTATGTGCCGAACAATTCTGTCTGATGGTCGTGCTGCCTGCAGATATTCTACTGTTTGAAGTTCCGTGCCTATTTTGCGCGAGGAAGGTGCCAATATGACTCCTTGCCTCATGTTATATCGCCCTAGTCACCACCTCTTGGTCTCAGACGCTACGTATAAGCCATCATGGAGCTCATAGAAGAATCCATCTAAATCCACTTGCAGATACCACGACCTCTTCTCCTGCCCCTGCAGGCGAACCACTGCACAGAGGAAGCTTCACACTACGAAGTCCAAAGTAGACTAGTTCTTCTGATCTTATCCGGAAAGGTAAGTCGAAGGTTGCCTACTACTAGAACATGACCAGCCTGATGATGATGCTACTGCTATAAGTACTACTGCTACTGCTTCACGCTGCTGCTGGTGGCGCTGCTGCTCATGCTGCTGCTAGTGCGAGTCGTGCTGGGGCTGCAGCTACTAGCAGTCAGGCGGGACTGGTTGCCCTGCGCCGTGATCTTGCCATCATTGTTGAAGAAAGGACGGCTTGGCGACATTGGCCTTTATGTGTCGGTTCGACACTGAAGCTTTCACCAGCGACTCATGAATGAAAGCTTCATTGCCTAACTAGATATTAGAGATCCATCGGCAAGGTTTCCAGTAAACAGCCGTTATGACCTTTGGTGAAAAGTATCCATCATGAAAATGGCTGGTCTGTTTGGACAATCTTGAGATTCACCAACAAGCAGCAGACTTTCCAAGACAGAAGTCGCAAGAGGCAAGAGGTCAAAGGAAGCTAGCTGCTACGCAGTCGGAGGAGGAAGCTTTTCGAAAGGAGACTGCTCCACCATGGTGTGGGCATGTAGTAGTTGTAGGGTGTACACAGTGTGAGCTATGCGGTTCAGCATCCATGGTGAAGTAGCAGGTCGCTTGCCGTCAAGTGCAGTAGGTCGCCCGTCAAGTTCAGTTAGCGGTGGTGAGGAGGAGAAGAATCCATCTAGTTGGTTATCTCCCTGCTTCTTCTTCTTAGTAGTAGGTCCGTAGTTCTATGAGAAAGCGATAGAAAGAGATTGATTATCAGGAGAATCTCCACTTGTTGTTGTGACAGAACCACATGGTTATGCTGGAAATAGATAAAGAAGAGGAAGAAGAAGCAAAAAATGCCAGCAAACCATTACGGATGCCACCACCTGATAACATTCCGCCTATCCATAGCACAATAGCAAAGACCTCCGACTAGCCCAACAGCGGAAGATTCTCTAGAGAATAATCCATACTACTCGTAGCAAGTAAGCAGATGGCCGCGCTCATAACGTGGCTTCTCTTATCTCCGACGATGATAGCAGCCAGAGGCAATAAGGAGCCAGCTTAGCGAGGATGCTTGTGCACAGTAGTACTCAAAAGGATCGCCAGAAACAATGGTTGTATGACTCTCCTTCACACTTCCATACATACTTCTTCAGTCCTGGACCGTGTGAAGTGTTATTCAAAAGCTTGAAGTGCTCTTCTCCCATTGACTGAAAATGGTCCCAGGCGATAGATTGTCCTTCTACATCATCCCTTTCATCATACTGTTGGCTGAACATGCCTACATCACCGACTTAAAGTTCCCAGAGCGTTCTGAGTTCAAGGACTCTCCTTGCTTCTCACAAACAGCAAGTCAAGCAACAACTAGGGTTGCTGGAAGATGAGTGACAGCAGTTCGGCCCAATTGCCAATGAAATAGCAGCTCTTTGCCTTTGACTTGCAACGGGGGGATAGCTACTTGGGCAGGAAACTAGCCAGGATCCTATTTTCGACTCCTCTCTCTGATCGGACAGGGTTCCAGCAGCAGAAGCCTGCCGCTCAGTTACCTGTTCTAGTGAGGCAGCAGCAGAAGAGTGATGGCCTCTACGAACGGTCTGTCAGCCTAAAGCAGATCCAGGTGATGATGGCTATCTAGACTAATAAATGAAGGCGATGATTGAGCGCTAGAGCAGTGGGTTCTCCTATTTGGTTACTCGCATAGAGTTCCAATATTTGGCTACCCTTCTTCACGTGATGATGACGTGCCTTCAGTAGCAAGGATTACTCTTATGATTGTTTTTACTTCCCCTCGGTTAACTCTCCGGTTCCGCAAGCAGTAGTTACATTTGGTCCGTGCTATCCCTGCTGCGTGGTTCATTCCTGCTTTGTAGTGTCACCGTAAGACAATGATACCTCTCTGCCGAACCTTTCAGCTCCAGTATACACCCGGACCCCACCATACAGCTCTTAGTCGAAAGGTGATGAAGAGAGACAGACAACCCGCTACCGCTCAACTTATTTCCCCCTCACTTATTATATTCCTTCCCTAGACTTCAGGGCACGCAATACATATGAAGGTGATAACCCAAAGTCATGATGAGCTAGCTCCAAGGCGTCTCCACCAACACCAACCAACGAAAATATATAAAACTCACACAACTAACGCTCTCCAGGATGATGATCTCTACGTTAGAGGTCGTTCACAGGTCAGCCCTAGTGTTGTTGGGAGCCAAAATGTCAGAACAGCAGCATTGTAATCTACGCCAAGAGTGAGGAGCGGAGAGAACGTGATCATCCCTCCGTTTACCTCGATTAGCCCCGCTCACATCAGCGACGTGAAGACGTACCAATTTGTAACATGAGCCCAGAAGATGTGGGTTGGCTCCGAGGTTGGCTCCGAGTCTGACAGTTGAAGGAGAGGGAAGCCGAAGCAAAAAGGGATCCTGGAGGTCAAGTCAGCAGCCTTCTAAGTCTACTTCCTATCAACATCCACGACGACTCATACTTCGGAGTTTCCTTTGCTTTATGATGTGAAGATGTGAAGATCTTTCGAGCGTTATTATGATTATGATGAGCAGATCTTCCAGACCATGGTCTAAGATAAGCTCGAGCGTTAGCGGCTCCTTGATTGTGTCCAGCCGTCTACAAGGAAGGGAGAGGAGAACGAAGCTGGACAGACGAAGGCGAAGAGTCACACACCCGCCACCAACACGGGAAAGAAAGAGAGACTGAAATTACCTCTGCCCTCCCTCAACCCAAGAAGCATACCTCTCAGCACTCACTGAGAGAGCCAGATTCGATTTACTCCTTAGTTAACACGTAAGCTTTTAGGGACAGACATAAACAAAAATTGTTACTCTGTCTCCGGAGCATGGCCTTTCATTATCTCCCTATAATGAGCGGAATGACCAATAAAGAGAGGAAAGGAAGGAAAGAAAGGACATCAAGCCTGTGTAAGCACGTGAGTCAGACGGGTAATTTACGCAGCTCGAAAGATTCAATAGATCATCGGGAAAGTTTGAAGTGTCATCCATTTGTTCTGGAATAAAATACTTAAAGATGGCTTGGCTGGTGATGAAATCTTTCGTCTTGTCTCATCTAAGGGTTTTTTGGGTGTCTTTTCTCGTGCTGTTCAGTTCTGATCTTCCCTCTATCCTTATTCGAGAGAAAGACGAGGGTTATCCGTTATCGGTGCACTCCTGGCGTACTGTTTCTATTATCTGTACTGTAGGGCTTTAAATGTTTGTCTTTGCGCATCATCAGAAACCATTTCAGGAGCTTCGAAGACTCTCAGTCGACGAAATTCAGAGCTGCAGATGGAGATTCAAGCATCACGGTTCTGATGGTGCGGGACTAGCCCCCGTAATAAGGTTCTAACGCTCATTGGCAGAAGCGGATACTCTGCTCATAGGCCTCTTGGGCCGTTTACGTGGTCTCAATCTTGATATTGTTGGTTTAGTGGACAGTCACGAGCTGCTGGATGCAGCAACAATAGCAAAGATGAGTAACACATATGTGAAGCAGCATAGTCTGGATAAGTTTAATTTTGCGGCAGCTGATTTTGACGAAGCTTTGGAGGAAGGTAAGCTGAGAGTGGAGTTTGTTGCCTCTGCTGTTTATCTGACTTTGGGATCTCCGCTTATTTGCCCAGAGCTGCTTCGGGGTTTATCCGAATCAGACTTGTTGAAGGGTGTGAACGGCGGCATCCCGGAGTACTTGATAGCACACACCTCTCGGACCGCAGAAGCGGACGGCGGATTTAAGTCACCCCGTACATCAGAGGAAGGGTCGTCGTCAGAAGTCGAAGAACAACTCTCAGAAACAAAGTCTATGCAACTACCAGACCAAAACTCCCGTTGTGGCAATACAGCTCCCGAGAAAGGGAAGCGGGCGCCCGGAGGGAAGGTAATGAAAGCTGAGGGTTCTGCTCATAAGCTCTTGAAAGAAACTCTAACATTTGGCATTCGCCAGACCTCCATCTATCGTGGTGTCACCAAGACAAGTCTAAAGGCTTGGGGCGCCAAGTATAATGCCAAGAGATTGACGAGTACGTGCAAGACAGAGGAGGAGGCAGCTAGAGTCTATGACGATTATCTCCGGACGAATGTGCCCGACAAGTACATGAAGTATTGCAACTTCTGTCCTCAGTGTGGCAAATTCAGGAACTCCTTACGCCTTCCCAACGTCCAAAAGGATTGCCGTTGCGAAGATCACATCATGCACGCTGACAATGCCTCTACCTATGGGAGCGACGGGTTCGAGTCTTCAGGTTACACGACATCGTCACCTGCTTATTCTAGCCCTCCCTATAGCTCGCCGCTGCCACCTCCCTTGGACCCTGTGGAGGAGAATATGCAGCTGCCCCCGCCTGCTCCATACAATGAGGTCTACAAGTCGGAGGCTGAACCTTTACCCACTCAGGGAATGACAGCAATGGGAAATAATCTTGGTGGAGCTCTCCCTCAGAATAATAATGCAGAGCGGATATCGGACCTTATAGGGATGCGAGATGACCTGGACGAGCTTCTTTTTAACTCTACTGGCAAAGCGGAGTACCTCCTGAATATGGTCCCAGCGATGCCATCTTTTCCTGTCTCAGAAACCGTATCATCGTCCGGTATAAACACGACAACGGTGGTGATGGCGCAGGAGAGAAAGACTTCATATCTTGAGCCTAGTCCGCAGAACGCCATTACAAGTGATCAGCAGGCGTATCCTATCACCGCAGAAGCTCTTTATACAAGCCAGCTTTACCCTGCGCAGATCCATCCTGATCAGTTATCTACTAATCTCAACAAGATGATCAAGCAGGAAAGCTCAGATGAAATTGATAAGATCATCAGCCAGATCACACACTCAGAAACAGGACACCAGGCCCTTTTCGACCAAACTCAAGGTCGAGGAAACGCTGTTGACTGCATCGCACAATCTCAGCCTTCCTTCCCAGTGGCTCTCGCAACCATCACTTTTACGAACCAGTTCAGGCCCAAATATTGGCGGAATGATCGGAAAAATGTGCAGTGTTTCCCCTATTGCCCTGAGTTTGGCGATTACTTCAACGCAAGAGTCCAGAACCTGAAGCATGAAAGTAAAGGTGTCTGCAGAGCCGAAGTAACAGTTGACGTTACAATGACCCCAGACCTTCAAGCCGAAAGACTTGTTGTTCTCGGCCAGTTTACCGCCGAGAATGCGCCTGACCACTTTCAGGGCCAGTTTTGGCCTCCTAACATGCTGGAGCTTCTGCGGACCACGTGGATTACCGGCACATGCAAGGCCTCCTTCCTCTCGGAATCAGGCAATATGACGGCGTCCTATGGCTTCCTTGCGCTAAATTGGAAGTATGAGGAACAGCTGCCAAAGAACAAGAAGCGGCGGTTGCCTAACGAAGTAGACGAAGATGAAAGGAAGTATGTCTTCCGCGTGGAAGCCTTCTATCTTAGAGATGATGGGATGTATGTGTGGGTCAATTGCCGTGATTCTCCAGCGTTCGAGTTCGGCAGTACGCGTACTTTATTGAGACATCGGAACCGGCTGGAGGATGACAAGCAAGAATTAGCTACAACACTAGCGGGCGTAAGCATGGACGAGAATGACATTCTCGCGATGGACGAGGCTCTGCACGTTCGAGAGAGTACGATGGCTCATACGCTATCAGCTGAACCTGTACCATCGAAGAAGAAGATCAAGATGAAGCTCAATCAAGCAGGCGCACAGAAGTCGAGCGGCGAAGGTAGGGCCTATCCATGTAGCAGAGTAGTAGAAAAAGCCATTTGCTTATTGATTCACCGACCGACTATTGCTCCGCCCGTTGTAGACATTGGAGAACTAGAAGAAGGCATTACTTCAAAGTATGACGCACACACATCGCCCAAGGAGGTTTTGCCGAAGGCAGCTACGCACTCCACAGGAAGAAACCTTCCGGAGGTTCCTACGGTCAAGTCTGGAGGAGACAACACAACGAAAGTGGACGGCAGAGGCCCTTCACTTGCGGTGTACGGCCTTCTGCTAAACCCTCTATTCGCGGTGCTTTCTGCAGTAGTGTTTATGCTGTAAGTAGTTTGACCTTGAGATATATGCTTACTAGTCCCTGAAATGCTGACCATCTCTCTTGCTTTCGCCTCTTCGATTTTACCTTTGAGCAGCTTAACACCACTGTCGTTATTGGGCTTGGCAGCCTGCGGGCTTGGACGCAGTTTTGTACTGGTAGAGGTTGATCTGTTGGACACCTTCGGCCAATGGGACCTGCGGATGATCAATTTCCTTCGATCCAGTTCCCTTGCAGTTCTCGTCTTACGGCGAATAGAGCTTCAAGGGGAAACTTCCCAAGCCCGGAGCAAAAATGCGTTTCAAGACTCTGTTGTGACAAAGCGCTTGTGGTACTTCATGCTGGGCAAGCTTGTCCTAAGCATAGTGACGTTCTGTCTCTCTGCACCTCTAACTATCCTTTACGTCATCACTTGCTGCATTCCTGGCCTTGGGCGAGCCTCGGAAGGTGCTCTCCGGAGTGCGGTGCTGCTATCCGTAAACTATTCGCTGAAGGCACTGGACCAGACGGAAACTGCCCTGCCTGTGTAGATCTCGTCTTCCTTAGCCTTGCCCTGGCCCCTATGTTGTCTCAATAGTTGCATTACATCTTATGAACTCTTTGTCTTTGTATATATTGACTCTGACGCCAATAAATCATCTACTTTTCAGGAGCTGAACACGGCTTCATGAAATCCGCTCACTTTCCTATATCATCTAAGAACGGTGCAGACCTTCACTCTAGTATCAGGTTCTAAGTCCTTAAGATTTACCCTTGTCACACATGGCCCGATGCTTGTTCTCTGACAGCGTTCTGGCCGCTACCAAGACATTGTGTTGCTTCTAACCCAGTGGTACGATGGGTTGGAAATACAATGGCTGCAGCGAGGACGGGGAAGGAAGACGTAGACTTCACAATTTCTAATACACGTCAATGTGACATTAACAGGAACTGGGGTTCTCAGTATCATCATAGGTGCTAAGACTGATAAATAGGTTGATGACATAACAGGGTACGGGTTCAGGCTTGAATGGTAGCTTTTGAAAAAGGTTGAGAGAACATGAAGACTTCAGACCACCACGGACAGGACAGCGAAGGTAGAGAAGAAACATACGGTAGCAGCAGCCAATCAAGCTGCTGGTTGAACTCTGGACACACTGAGAGAGAAGAGATTCCCCTGAGGGTTCATGTTGGTGTACGCCACAGGCGCAGGAGGAAGAGAGAAAGTGAAAGCCTTGGGCTTATACAACCCAGAGTTTGTCCGTAACAGCTCAGCCTTCCTCGGCGTCTTCATTCCAGAGTTCTCTATCGCCTGAACAACAAGGTTGAACTGCTCTTCGCATTCATCTAAGTCTGGCTTTCTTCGCATGTCGTCTGAGCTTTTGAAATAATACCGCTGCCAAGTGAGGAAAGCAAGGCCCCATTCGTTCCTTAGCTTCTTGGTGTATGCACCCAAAACGACTGTCTTTTTGTCCTCCAGACGCAC
>FLMG01003511.1:0-11052 GCA_900088475.1 Hyphochytrium catenoides
ATCAGATACATATTATTATCGTGAGGATACTCTGCTCTATGGACGCGCAGTCTTCGCTCCTGCTCCGCCTCATCGATCACCTCTCCAACGTACTCAATCACTAAATGACCAGCACGGATCTTGTCCCTCGTGACGAGGCCCCAGCCTTTGCCCTGCCACACAAGCCAGTGAGAATGGACCAAGAAGAAACATCGATGGGGGGCATACAGAATTCTATGCGGCAAGAACGGACGGCGGTTGCTCAAGGGCTTAGACAGAGAGTAACAAGTTTTGCAATGGCGAAGCTCTGAGGGTATAGAGAGAGAGACGGTAGCAGGACCCTATGTATGGAGGACTAAATAAATTCATCAGCAGGCCTATACTAGACTCTCACCCCATAAAACTTGGGCATCAGCTTGGGATAGTCCCGCTTCTGAAGGGAGCGGTTGCCGCAGTCGGAGCCCATCCGACAGTTTACTCGCGCAGAGGCTTTTCCATCAACAACAACTCCATAGCACTCAGTCATTGTGGCGCGATTGACACAATCTTCCTTACACGACTCTACATATTCATCCAGCGATGAGCCGGAGAAAGCCCTCAAAAGGCGAAGAATTGGAAAGAGCCAAAAAAGAAGCACGCAATCGAGAGGGGAAAGTAACAACAAGGCGATAGAATGCTACTGGGGACCCTCACTCTCCCACAAGTCGGTGGAGGCGTGCACAACGTAGCATTGTGAAGCATAAAAAGGGAGCAGACGCCTTCTCTACCTGTGCAGTTGCAGAATGTCTCCATAGGCTTCACTTTCTGTGGCTTACAGAGGTAGACGCTCCTCCGTATTCTCTCAAACTGTGGAGGTTGGCTGCGCACCGTCTCAAGAATACTCTTAGGCAAACGGAAGTGAAGGCGATCCGTTATATTTGCAGCTGACGGCTGACGTAAAGGAAACTTAATGACAGGCATGACGATGGGCACGGCGCCCTCTGTATTATCGGTTGAAAAGCAGCATTAGATGAGGGTATGCAGGTCAGTATCCGTCTCATCATTAGAGCATTGAGAGGCTCTGCCTAGATAGAAACGTACCTTCGATAGCAGCAGAGAGTTCCTCACTATCCTCATCCGGAGGCAACGTCTTCTCTGGATGGTTGCCGCAGATAAGCACGCTCAAGTTGAATCGTGCGCTGGGAGGAGTGCAGTGAGGATGATATGAAGTGGGGCAGTACATGCATCGTAATAATCCGCCATGTGTCCGACTCCCGCATACTCTACAAGCGTGATACGGGCAGGCAAAGCCGCTGATGCTTCCTGTTGAGGGGTAGGAGGTCAAGTGCTAGGTGAACAAATGGCTGAGGGTTGGCGAAGCTAGAGAAGACAAGCACTGCTGATAAGAAAGCAGGGTTAGACTTGGGCCACTGACCTTCAGTCAGAGGTCGCTTAGAGGTAGACTTTGTGAGCTCGTCCTTCCAGACGCACTTTTCATGGTAGAACTTGCCGCAGCTATATATTCTGCACTTATAGACCTTGGAGCTTGATCGACCTGGCAGGAGATGGGATAGAATGCAAGTATTCTAAGGCACGCCGACAACGGAGAGACGGTATAGGACAGGATAGGGCTCGTCGTCCGAGGGCCTTACCGTATGACGTTTCGCGCTTGTTGCAGATAAAGCAGGTATGTCTCTTGGCGGAACAATCATCGCAGTACCAGTGCGTTTCTTCAGGGATCCTATCCATGAAGAGACACTGAAGGTGGAACGACCGCTTACATGGGCCATCGCAGCATACTAAGTCTGAGTTCACCTCATCTTTGATGAGATTACACAGCGCGCACCAAGGTTCGTTGTAGTCCCTCTTCTCTTGCTCAACATCTTGCTCTGTAATATGCAAGGAAGAGGGGGAGAGAAGAGAAGTGGTTTTGACGTCACTCTTAAACCGAGACGTTCGTCTTGTCCTGCTTCCAGTGCTTTCCGGTCCAGGTTCAGTGCTGCTAGTCACTGTCTCTGCCAAGCTGCTTGTCTCAAGTAATGATTCAGGCTCAGGTGCAGAGTGAGCGTCACCCATGTCCATTGGAGTCAGCTGGTCCTCAGCAGAGGGGGAACTGCACGTTGACTGGGGCTTTACAGGGGTCTTCCGCAGCCATCTCGCAAACCGAGGGTCATCGCCTGAAGTATGTTGGTGCAGCGGAGCAATGAGAAGAGGATCGTTCCTATCAACCCACTCATCAAACTTCGCACTCCAGCCCATGTAGTGTATCTAGGCAACGAGGACAAGAGGTCAGCAGGGTAAACAGAAGGCGATAGAGGAAGGCAGGGTGTGTCCTGGTCAAAGTTCCAGGCGGACTTGCGCCTATTTACCTGCATGAGGTCTTCGTCTAACTTCTGAACCTTTGCAACCCACCATTCGCCTGAGTTTGCGCACTTGACATCAAGCATATCACCTATCTGTATTTGTTTGGCCCAGTCTTCAGGGGGCGCCGTCTGATTCTTGACTTCCGAGCCATTGAGCGCCCTTCTACGGCCTAGAAAGGACGTAGTACGTAAGGATGTATCCCAAAAAGGGAAGTCAGAAACCGAGGACTTATATCTCTAAGACCCCGTACCTTTCGGGCCTTCTTTGATTGGCAACAGCCTATAAGCGTCGTAGCCGCTACTGAAATTCGACTTCTGATCATGTTCAGAAATGACGGAGAATCGGTTGTCCGGAGGCAGAAGTGAACCTGTCATTCTTTCTATGTGTTCTATAGTGTCACTTTCATCACCTCAGCCACCAGGATCTCTTTCGCCTCTCTCAGAAGCTCTAAAAATCCAGTTCCCAGACCAGAAGAGATCTGCAGTGCGGTCTGCAGATGAAGATGAAGCTTCCGATGCGCAGACCCACAAAAAATAAAGCTTCAGAATCAAATATCCTTGCCCGCCAAACCCAAACACACTCTGACGCCAAACCCACTATATTCGCTCGGAGGTATATGTCAGCTGTACACTATGTAGCTCTTCCATACACAAGAGCAGTTGTCAAACCCATGTAAAGTGTCCAAAGTATGGGCCTGTCTTGTGATTGTGCAGAAGGGGAAAATGGCGGGAAATGATCTAGACCGAAATTTACTTTGCAGACTAGTAGACTAACAATGCCTTCTAACCAACTTGTTAGTCTCGGCCAAACCTGTTTCGGATGGTGAGGCCCGAGGCATGCGTTTATTATATCTCAATGAAGAAGTCAATTCTAATCCTCCGACAGAGTTATCGTAATCTTAGATAGTTTGCACTATTCTAGGCTGAGTAGCAGATGACCCACCGCGCTTGTCGTAGGAGGATGACAAATCTTCAGATTCTGATCTCCCAGACTTCTGCAGCCTCAACATGGAGCTCCTCGACGTCCTGAGGCTAATGGCGGGGCATCGTCAGGTTGATAAGCTGGGGACTGCGCTATGACTCTCTTGGCCAGGGACAAACGGTAGAGTGAAGCCCCGAAACACGATGCAACGATTGTCGGTCTGCTGCATGAGCAGCTTTTTGGTGGGGTTAACTTGCGAGAGAGTTGGTCGCCCTTCTCGAAGTGAGGAGAATTAGGTGGCGGAGAAGATAGTAGGAAGAGACCTACTCTAGCGTGGCCCAGCCACTACCCAGCCCTGCAAACCATTACCGGCTTGGCATGTCGTGGCTACATTGCCATTGCCGCGAAATGGAGGTGACAGTGATGAATTCTCCTAGACGATGGCCTGCTAGCGCGATCGATCGACGCCTCTTGTGGGCTAAGTCAGAGCGCTGACAGCCAGCTCACCGTATTGATGTGCTTCCAGGCGCCAGTGTCACATCCCGTCCATCTGTCAATAACAGTCAAGACTGGCTAAGCCGAATATGGAGCGCATAGTCACAAGTCAATCTTCTCACCTTGCGCCGCATAGCTTCTCCGACATTGTCCTCGTCGCCATCGATACCGATGGCATTTATCCCAAGACTGTTGGCCGCCGCTAGTAGGGAACCTCGCCCACAAAAAAGATGGACGATAAGCGGCTTTTGCCTGCGCTGGCCTTCCTTTTTGCCGCTGATATTATCAAATAAAATGTCAATGCCACCTATCAGGGAACTTCGGACGCTCACTACCCTTTAACTGTCCTCTCTCAATCCCTTTTGCTCTTTCCGCTCTGTCTCTCCCTCTTCTTTTTGCTTTCTTCTTTTTGCTCTCCTTCTCAGTCGTCTCTCTCTCTCTCTCTCTTTCTGGCTCTTTTATTCATATCTCTCTTTGATAGCTCTCCTCTTCAATCTTTCCTCTCTTGGTCTGGAGAGTGGAGGCAGCGACTTTACCTCTTCCTGGAGTCTACATCTCTATGTTCCTGGGCTCCCATCACCTGTTGGGCGAATTGGAGAGCTTCATTCGCTGCCTTGGATCCCAGCGCCTGCCAGGGATCGTCCGGGAAAATGCTCCGCTCTGTCGGTCAGACATAACGGTTGCGTGAGCACTGCTGCGCCATTGAGCAACAAGAAGGAGAATAAAGAGACAGCGCACCCAAGAGAAAGATAAATAGAGATAAAAAAAGTGCCTCGGTTCCATAACTAAGTAGACCGGCGGTGCTGATTGAAAGCTTGAGACAAGCTCACCCTCTAAGATGACCTCAGAGGAAGGGATGAGGTCCGGGTCTAGGGTTAAGTGGTTCCCATAGCAGAGCAAACTAGCGAATCCTGGCCCTCCTCTTCTTCTCCTTTCCTCCGGGAGCACCACAATCTTCTTCCAAAGCAGCTGGCAAAGTGTTCCCTTCGATGCAGAGTAGCAGATCCCAGCCATATCCACATATTCCATGTCACTCAAGGTCGACGCGGAGAGCGAACTGGACGAATCATCCTTTCCCCCACTAAGGGCCAGTCTCTCATCGAAGCAGTAGATAAAGCCAAGACATCCCTAAGGTTATTGAGAGTTGCCGGTTAGCACGTTTTGTAAGTAAACCGGGGCATTGTAACACTCGGGCAGAAATGAAAGAGAAAGAGAGACACAGACACACAGCGAGAGAGGGAGAGGGCGAGAGAGGGAGAGGGCGAGAGAGAGAAAGAAAGAAAGGAGAAGAGCTAGAAGGAAGGAAGGCGAGAGAAGCGACGAGCGAGGATAGACTAAGATTCAGGAAAGACCAGCGCACAAATTGAAGGCAAGAAGAGCTAGCCACGTCAGAGAGGCATGCGAGACAGCCCGAGGCCAGATGAAGAGAGGAAGCGGTCTCACACGCAGCGTGGAAACCTAGCAGGGATAAGCCAGAGGTTTGACACAGAGAAATGAACGGGTGAGGGAAACCGTAGAATTGCCTGCACCAAAGAAAGGACAAACAGACAGGTAAGAAAGGAGAACGCTTACCAATGAGATCTTGCTCAGCAGGATCCGAATCACCCTCAGACTCCATTCTGTATATTCGACGTGTGTCATTCCCTTTAGCGCCGAAAGAGGAGGAAGAGAGAGAAAGGTCGACGCGAAAGGAGGTATGATCTCAGTCCTCTGAAGGTATTTGACCGGGTCCAATAGAAGAACCTCCCTGGAGCCTATTCAGAAAAGGAAGAGAAAGCCACGCACCACAGAAATAGGAAGACGGACAGAGTGAGTGGTTGGAGTGAGAGAGCAAGTGTGAGAGAGGGACCCAACAAAGAGAGACTGAAAGAGAGAGAGGATAGGGGAGAGACGAGCCTATAGCACAAAAGCCCTAGCTCATTATCAGCGACAAACAGAAGCTCTTAGCCATGAGGATGTAACATGAGCAAGAAGAACGAAGCAGCATGAGCGTGTGGGTCCCTGCTTCTTTAGACTTTCTAACCTGTTCGCTCCAGACCACTGCTTCCCAACCTCGACTCGCTTGTCGTTGAAAGGAGTCCTCTTGTCGTCTTGCTCCTGTCGCTGACCAGAGACCGATAGGCGGCAAGCTCTTGACCCTGGAGGATCGTTAGGTAAGAGCAGTTAGAAGGATCACGAGGATGCTGCCAGAGAAGGAGCTGCTACCGTCTGAAGATTAAGCTGCGCCTTGGCACTTTTTCTTTGGCTTTCTTCTCGTTCTAAGGTCTGCTCTTCGGATTTGGACATCGACTCTTGGGCACTGGTAGACCCATCCCCCACCAAGGTGTCAGAAAGCGAAGACGCCAGTCTTTCCTCGCTAAAAGCTCCAAGAAGATCTGCGAAGAGTCTCCGATAGTCAATGGTTCGGCTTCCTGGAGAGCTTTGATATACTTCCACTAAGACCTCTACCTCCTCTTTTGATACGGAGGGAGAGAGAGAAAGAAGAGACAGAGCCGCTTCTAGTTCTTCAGCAAGTACGTAGCCGCTGCCTTGCTCGTCCATCCCCTCTAGAACCCCTGGCAGCTGGTTGCCCTCTCGATGGCTGAGAATCTTAAGCAATACGTCCTTTTGTCTCAGTTCTGTTGCCTGTGAACCGATAATGTTTCCTTTCTCTTCTACCGCTAATTCTCTATGTGAATCCTGAGAGGAAACTGCAAGAAGGTCGAGTGTCGTCTCCTTCTTCTCTTCCTCTAGCGTTTCTGACGAGGGAAAGAGGTCTCGTCTATCTTTATGCCTTGATTCGTCTCTTTCTATTCGCTCTGCTAACGCTCTGACAAGGCGTTCTAAATAGCCACTTTGACTTGTAACGACTTGATAGTCTCTAGTATGGAGAGAGGCCATTCCTTCCACCCTCTCCCTCAGTAGTCGTAGGTCGTGCTCCACTTTCTTATCGTTCCTGTGTGAGTAACGAAGGCGGAGCGGAGCTGAGAAGAAGATAACGACTGACGCTGAGGCGTATGGGCTCATTTAGGGACAATAGGATAAATGCCTTCCAGCGAGCAGTACACAGACAAAGTGGACGGTGGTAACACTGACCGAGGAGAAAGTTAAGGGAAGGGAAAGGGAGAAGAAGAGGGATAGAGAGCTTCATTGTTTCTTTCTCCCCTGGGGAGACGCCCATCTAAAAGAGGCTCTTAGAGGTCGAAACCCGCATCAATTTAGGAAGGTATAGAGAGCTCAGAGGCTAATAAGCAGGATGTTTTAAAAGTGCCTAAAGAGGCTACCGCGTACCTTTCGAAGGGTTGGACGCCATATGAAGTAGCACTTCTCAAGCCTTCCCTTCCCACCATAGCTTGCCCTCTGTCTCGCGGTTGCTTACCCCCACTAGTGGTTGAGCTAGCAGGCCCAGGGGCAGAGGAGGGCCTGGTCCTTCGTGGAGGAGATGGCGTGGAAAGTCGCGCTACCCCAGGAGAAGAGAGATTGGGCGAGAAGGATGTAGAGTCCTCTTTCTCTACACTCAGATGTTGAGGCCCGTGATCTTGGACGAAGGCTTTCCCAAAGCCGCTAAGGAAAAACACTCATTAGTAAGTAGAGGGAAGAAAGCTACCCGATCTTGTCTACGGCGGAGGAGGGGAGAGCCCCGGGAGAACTGAAATAGGCAGAATGACTTAAGTTTTTGAGGAGTAGAAGGAGCCAAAGGAGGATAGTCGTAGCACAACACGAGAGACAGATGTCAAGCGGCATTGCAGGACGTCCGTAAGAGGCAGCGGGCACGCACAGTCTTTCTGCCCACTCTCTAACGGCAGTGACGTCTCTTGGACTTGGATCAGCCGAGAGCCACCTCCGCACTTGCCGCCGGCCCTATGAAGGGAAAGAGATTGCGAAAGGTGAGGCAAGAAGTATGCGAGAGAGGTTGAAGCGATAAGGGAGCTAAGGTCTCATCAGGAACGAAATGTGAACGGGAAGGTAATGATAAATCAATGTGCCTCTGAAGCTACCTTTGTCTTCTCTCTCCTTGGCGTGGATGGTCTACTTCTTTCTCGTGGGGAGGGCGAAGGTTCACGAGTCCAATCACGGCTTTTACTCTCCTCCGCTCTGGTCAAATGGAGGTAGGGAGAGAGTCAGGTGTGACAGATGAGGTACTTGAGATGGTTGAACGGACAAACAGAGAAAGAGAGGCAGAGTGAATTTCTGTATTTAACAGAGAAGTTTGATACAGAAGAGGTAGAAAAATAGAGGAGATAGGGAGAGAGACGGAACAATTGAAAGGAGAACCCTGACCTCATAAGGTTGGCAGCAGAAGAGCGCAACTGGTCTTCCCACTTCTTCTTATCCTCGAACACTCCTTCCACTACTCTCTCTGGTCTTCCTCTGGGGGTCGAGGGCCGCGATAGGCTCTTGGGCTGGCTTCGGAGAGTGTCATGGGCGAGCTGGTTCAAGGAGATGAAGGTTAAGACCCGCAGATAGAGATAGACAGGCAGGACCGAAATGAGAGACAGAGAGAGGCAGGGAAAAGAGAAAGAGAGGGGGAGAGAGAGAGAGAGAACGAGAGAGAGATTGCGGAGAGAACGAGAGCGAGGGAGAAGGGAGAGAGAGGAAGGGGCAGGGAGGAAATGAGCGCAGAGTTCCAAGGAGGTCTTAAGTGGGACCAGTAGAAAGGTAATGGTTATGAGAGATTCATGGCTGAGCTCCATCATCTAAAGCCCAACTGAAATGCTGCCATTAGGTACGTTCAAGGCTCGGTCCATCTCTTCCCTGCTGGCTCTTCTTATCCTCGCCCGTCTCTCCCTTCACCATTGTCTGTGTCTCTTTCCCTCTGTCTTTCTCTCCTTTGGTTTAGATATCTCTGTCTTAGGATTGCAATTTTAGGCTTACCTGCTGCCTTCGATTAGGTGTGACACTTCTGCCCCTTCCATTGCTGGACGTCAGTGTAATCGGGCTTGGTTCTATCTTCGGAGAGGCTGGAGCCGAAAAAGACCCGAGAGGCGTCTCAGAGTCTCGTTCTCCGTTTCTCTCCTCGTGTCTGTCGGTCTTCTCTCTCTTGCGCTTGACTACAGTAGGGGTTGGAGGTCTGCTCAGAGGCCGTCGTTCGACCATATTATAGTCCTCCCTTCCGCGGATGTCCTCCCTTGCTGGCTCTCTCTTCTTTATCGCGGACCCCAACTGATGTCTAAGAGCATTCCCGTCCAAGACCTCTAGCTGCAAGTGAGAGCAAGAACCCAGGAGAGACAAAGAAAACTCTTCATGAGACAGGGGGCAGGAGGTAGATCAGATGTTGGGACAACGGCGTAGTGGTAGACGCAGGAGAGGAGTGGGCCCGCAAACTGAGTGGATGAACATTGACTAAGAGACAGCAGCAATGGGAAGACATAGAATGCGATTAAGGCGGGGGATGGGAAGGAAGAGTCATGCTCAGGAGGAAACGAAGAGAAAGGGAATGGCATGAGTGGGACCGCAGCGAGAGCAAGAACAGAGAGAGAGAGAGAGAGAAAAGGGAGAAGAAAGAGAGAGACACACACAAGCAGGAAGAAGAAGAAAGAGGTAAAAGGAGAGCAAGAGAAGAGGAGATTAACCGGAAATATGGGAAGCGTTCGTTAACCGAGGCGTAGACTCACCGCTGGAAGGAGGTCGCGCATATGCGCTCTGTAGGTTTTGGACTCCGAGACCTCGTTCCCTTCACATCTCAACCTCTTCAAGCTCTTACAAAGCGCAAGCGAGCGAAGAGAGAGAAAGGAAGAGAGAGAGTTATAGGAGAGATCAAGAGAGGAGAGAACGTCTAGGTGCTCAATCCCTTCTACGACTCTAAGCTGGTTGTGGGAGAGGTTCAGCTCGCGGAGGGAAGTTAAGAAGAGAAAGCCTTGGCCTATCTTCCTGAGAAGATTATAGCTGAGGTCGAGGTACTGAAGGTTCGGGAGATAGAGAGGAGAAAGTGGTGTCTCTTCTTTCTCCCGTCGTTCTCTCTTCTCTCTTCTCTCTTCCCGCTCCACCCACAGGCGAGAGAGACGGTTGTGAGAGACATCAAGATGGACAAGAGATCGGAGAGGAAGGTGAAGGAGGCAATCAAGAGAGGAAAGGTGATTTCCTTGCAGCTCCAGCCGCTGAACAGGAGAGAAAGCAGAGAGAAGAGATGGAGACCGATTGTTTTCTTGTCTCTGTGGGCACGAGACACGCAAAAGAGCTGCCACATCCTTCACCTCTAGTCCCTCGTTAGCGAAAGAGAGAGTAACAAAGGATGGAGAAGAAAGAGACTGGGTGGCTTCTCTCTCTCGGTCCTGAGCTGTCTCTCTATTCTTAGTGGCCTCACTGGGAGTGCGTGGAGAAGAGACATCTCCGCTTTCTGTGCCTAGAACTGCAGGAGAAAAGGAAGGAAACGGGTTTTCTGTTCTCTCAAGGACGGTGGCGCTTCTCTCTCTATCTCTCACTGTCGGCTCCTCCTCCTCGCGAGCTCTAGACGGAGATCGATTAGTAGGGAGTGTGCATACAAGTTACCCACAGCACGATATCCCAACAGGGAGGAGAGAGGCGCGATCAGAGACAGGAGAGGGAGAGAGAGAGAGAGAGAGAGAGAGAGAGAGAGAGAGGGGGAGAAGAGAAAAAGAGAGGGAGAGGGAGAACTGAGTAGCCAGCCGGTCGCTAAATGGAGTTTCAACGGGAGAGAGAGAGAAGAAGAGAAGAGAGATGCGCAGAGATGTGATGGGAGATGTCCCAGAGGCAAAGAGCAGGGGAAGAAGAGAGGCGCAGCCATGAAGATAAGAGAGAAACTTACTCGATGGAGCTCCCGGACGGACTTCCACTCTCAAAGGGCTCGTCACCATAAGCCGCCGGAGCTTCAGAAAGAGGAGCAGGTAGCGCAAGGGAAGGCGCTGAGGGAACCGTCTCTTCCGGACTCTGCTCCATAAGGAGAGGGCCTCTCCGTCTTATAAATTCTCTCTCTCTCGCGTTCTATTCCCTGCCCGTGTCTGCCTGCCATTCGCAGGTGGGTTGGCGGCTTTCGGAGTGAGCGAGGCTGGAGAAACAGATGAGGGTTGAGAGCAATGCGTGAATTTGGGGTTATCAAGAGGGAAAGAGAGCGAGAGAAGAGACAGTCAGCTCTTTCTTAGTGAGAAAGAGGGAAGGAAGGGCGGATTCCCCCTAAGACGGTGATGAAAGAGCGAAGCAAATAGCAAGGTTGATAATCGAGAGACGAGCCGCTCGCTGTCCATCATCGTAAAGAAGCGGAGGCGAAGAGAAATGGAGCTGAGGGGCAAAAATAAGCACAGAAAGTGAAGAGAACAGGTTAAATGGGAGAGGGAGAGAGAGCGCGCGAGAGAAAGAGAAAGAGACAGAGAGAGAGAG
>FLMG01003532.1:0-29421 GCA_900088475.1 Hyphochytrium catenoides
AATCTCTCACAAAAATCAAGAACCAGCATAATGACAAGTTTATTTGACCGTAAGCTTCTTCTTGTGCATAATAATTACAAATAATACTACTTCCCCACCGACCAAATAGTTGTAGCTGGCGCAACAGATGATGATAAAAGTGAGGAAGGGGCTTTATTGTCATTTGCCACGATAACAACAGGAAGGCCAGCTAGAACTACAACTACACTAGTAGAATTAACTCTAATAATTACATGTCGTGTTTTAGCTGACGAGAACTTCTTTGTCAATTTCCGAAAATTATGGCCAGAACTAATTAACTCTAATTTAATTTTAGTTTTCGACGCTTAGGAAAATTTGACTTGCCCAGACCACCTCAAGACCCGCAAATTTAACTACAACCGAAACTAGCTATAACTTGCCAGAATTAACTCCAGGGGAAATTGACACAAACACAAAAATAATTTACCTTGGAATTAACTCACAGAAAGTTATGGAGGCGATAATTTAACCTATGGCCATTGCTGAGAGAGTGGCCCTAATTGCCCATCCCTGATCACAATCATAATTTCTACTCTGAATAGAATATTGACATCATGATAATGGAGGGCCATTATCTAGATAATTTTGCCCAAAGCGTGAATGCAAACAGAACAGGAAATCCGTCAATTTCACGTTTGGCCATTTATCACAAAAAGTACCCATATTTTCATGATATTTTGGTGAATCCAGACAGGCCCTAAATAGTAATGCAGCTGAATGCTGGTAGGGCTGGATCCCCACCTACATTTGGGCATAACTTTGTGTGAGCCCTACTCTAAACAGCGATTGGAACTAAGAATAATGAAGGCAGGTTAAGGGAGAACATTGGGCTTCCCACCCATAAAGCCAGGTTGCTCTACCAAGTAGGAACCTACAGCCTGTTCTGGTACCTTGAATGTACAAAGAAATAGAACAAAAGTAAAGTTAAACGGGAAGGAGAACCGGAAGTTCTAGATTCTAGACTTATCCTAGATATTTGGCCCATCAACCACTTCCGGTTGTCATCCCTCCGGATTTTCATTCTCCGAAGGCGGAAGAAAGTGGACAGTCACTCATCATCAGAGATAAACCACACACTCAGGCACACAGCGTTTGATGGCCAGAGCACTGACCTCATCCTGCCAGTCACACTTCGGGACTGAAGATCCGGTCTTCCCGCTACTTCGGCGTTAGTTGGTCACCGTCAATCGCGACCAAGGGGATCTTAGACGTGCTAGAGTTGCTCCTCTGATGACAAAGTGTCTTCTCTCTATCTGTCGCTCTCCTCCCGCCCTGCTTTCTCAGCAAATGCCCTGTATTATGATTAGTGAGAGCAAGGAGAAGTGGGGGAGGCTGGTGACGGAGCAGTGGACAACCAGAGCGGAGGAGGTAAAAAAAAGATAGGGTTGCTGATTGGGTCTGGCATGCGATCACTGAGGACAAAGACGGACCTTGTACTCTCACACTTTGCAATCTTCCTCCTCTGGAGCACTCAACAGATACAGGGCTGTACGTCTTCCTGGTACTTTGTTCGACCGCTTATCGAACAAGAGCAAAGATGAGGTCTCCGCTCTCCTATGGCACTACCTCTTCCATCCTTCTCGGACTGTCGCGACGTCTTCAGCAGACATCAGAAGATTTATTAAGCTTCCACGCAGGAGGAGGAGGCGACCACGACGAGGAGCATCACCATGATGATGAGGAAAGCGACAAGCCCGATGGAAGTGTCGGGGCAGCCTTTGCGCTTGCATTTGGTGCTGGTGCATTTTCACTCATGGGTGCAACAATTATCTTCTGCACCAAGCATTTCGATGCAAAGACGTCAGGGTCCAATGTGTTTGTTGCAGGATCGTTAGCCTTGGCCGCTGGGGTGATGCTCTATGTTTCTCTCGTGGATATTGTCGGTCACTCGGTAGAGCACTTTGAAGCCCATGGGTACTCTCACGGAAAGTCTGGGCTCTTCTCATCTATTTCCTACTTCCTGGGCATGCTGACGATTTATCTGCTGGACCTGGTGATCCACAGGTTCATTACCCCGGATGCAGAGCATGGTCATGCACCAAGAATTAGCGGCGTCCTTCTCTCCCCACTAGCTTCTGCTGCCGCTACCACCAACCCTGCATCTGAGGGAACGTCTCCCCGGACGGGAATTTGCTATCAGCAACAGAAAGAAGATAATGGTGGGCTTGACCAGAGCGAGGCAGGATATAGCTTATCTAAAAAGGAGCTAGAGGAAACAGAGAAGGAGAAACACTTTGCTTCTTTAAGGCGAGTAGGCATAATGTCAGCCATAGCGATCGGGCTTCATAACATTCCTGAAGGGTTCGCTACCTACGTGGGTGCTATTCATGACTTCAACATTGGGGCTGCTATCGCACTGGCCATCGCGGTTCATAATATTCCTGAGGGCTTCGCCATCGCTGTTCCGGTCTACTGCAGCACGGGCAGTAAGGCAAAGGCCTGTCTTTGGTCGCTTATTGCTACCTTTGCAGAACCTTTCGGGGCCTTTCTGGCCTGGATAGTTCTATCTGCTGAGGGCGACGGCGACACCACCATCAGTGAGGCTACCTTTGGTTGGCTTTTTGGTCTTGTTGGTGGGATGATGACAATGGTGGTGCTGCACGAGCTGTTACCCTCTGCCTTTGCCCTCGATCCTCATAATAAGGTCTCAACATTTGGGATTGTACTAGGAATGTTTATTATGGCAGTCAGTTTGGTGCTATTTGCTTACACTGAGTAGCTAGGGCGAGGTAGTAGAGATAGAATGACCTTTTCACTCTAGGCACACATAAAGTTCATACTGCTTCCTACGAGCTCATCTGCACTGGGTCGTTGCACTGACGGTCATCATTTAAGAGTTACAGAGGCCGTCTTTAAGTGTCTTCATGAACTAACCAACTCTCGTGAAGGATCAGCACATCTCGTTAGGGAGCCGCACATAGCGTGCCTGGTGCATTGGTACTCTAGAGTGGTTAGCTTATAGCTCTTCCGCCTCTTGTGCTCCTGCCGCACAGTTGTAACTTTGGGTTTACTAGAGAGGAGACACCACTTTTAAACCTCTACTTCGCCATTCCTCTCTGTATGTCATGATATTGATGACATATCCCTCTATAATTGTGCATGCCCCCATCAATAGGCGTCTTCGTTCCCCATGCCATGAGCTGTCGACTAGAAGTGCTGTCCATTTTATTTGCCTTGGACGTCCTCCTCCAACGCTGGAGCCTATCTTGCTGCATATCCCAGCATCCCACCGCCACCTACTAAAATGTCAAGCCTTGCTGTCATCACCCTCTAGGACACTTGTTTGCCCGTCACCTTGCATCAACATCATTCTCACTGCTACAAAGGACAGTAGGGACTGTCCAGCTCAAAGTCATCAGAGCATCATCATCTGGGTGGCCTGCTTATGGGCCATACGTCACAATAGCAATCGAGAAAAATCCTACTCCTCCCAGAACTATCATAGTCCCTGATCTGAGGGCCATGCTGTACCTCGCAGGAAGTTGGCGCTGTACACAGAAAGTGATGATTCCTTATTCGGCCTGTTGTCGACAACCAACGGACGAGCAAGCATTGTGTTGTGCCATCTCTACTATTAGAACGTGTCTGAAGAAGTTATCAAAAAGGTGGTGATAAGCGTTTCTTCGGCAGACATGACATCAGGTGCTCGTTCTGTCAGCCAAGGGTATAAGCGACAGCACCGAGTTGCTGGGCCGAGGTAGTAGCCTACGCCTTCGTCTAACTTATAGTAGTATTAGCTGGACAGAGGGAAGAAGCAGTGAGCGCCTTGGGCAGCGACGCCAACACCTATAATCAGCTGCCGCCTGCTGCATCAGGAAACAGATGGACGACGAGCCGCTTCCCCCGTCGTCGGCCATAAGAGGACTGAGCAGAAGAAGAAGTCCTTCTCCTCTGTCATCTTCCCTTCCTTCTCCCGACCTCCAGGCTCTTGAGGAATGTAACCTCCAGACCTGAGTAAGGGGACCAACAAAGCAATTAGCTCACTCTCAGTAAAATGCAGGTGGTCCTAGGGAGAGTAGAAAGAGAGATAAAGTGGGCCTGGAGAGAGAGACAGAGCCCATGGCAGAGAGGAGGAGGGCCAGGAGAGATACCTCCAGAGTGGTCGAAGAAAGCATATTAAGCGTTTGAGAGGCGAGACAGAGTTATTAGAGGCAGAAACAGAGCAACGGAGAGATAACTGGGAGCTGGGGTGAGAAGAGCCATGGATGGGACCAGCTTTGGAACCCCAGCACTGGCCCGACCTCCGCCTTCCGTCAACATTGAGAAGACTTTCGATGATGGAACCTCTTGCGCTGGCAGGCGCACTGCGGCGACAGAAGCAGTAGAAAAGGTCATCATAGAGACTGATGGTACCGCCGGCCGCCCGCCTTTGCTCTTGACCCTCTTCTTTCTTAGCAAGCTATTATGGTGGATACATCATTCAGTGGAAAAGCAGCGGAAGGAAGCACGAATGAGCTCCCAACAATGAAAGAATCGATCTCATAGTTTTTCTAGTCATGGCCCTAGTAGTAAAGACCAGTGAGTCACGCTGGTCCACAAGTTGGAGGCGGAAGCAGCAAGCTTAGCGGCACGGGCTGCGCAGTAACCGCAACCGCTGGCAACAACGTACTGGACAGGCGACACTACTCAGCAACGTGCAGAGTGATCATCAGTGATTGGCAATGTGAGTAGATTGCCCGCTGGCACGCCGCTGTCTACGGCCCGCACGGGAGCTGATGGTGATGAATAGCCTTTACATAGGAAAAGAGCGGGTGTCGCTCACCGGCTGGATGCGTAGACCCCTCTTGCCCCGTACGAACGAAGCACAGCTCAATGAAGTTCTGACTGTGGACTTCGCCAATACTCTCTGCAGAACGTTCTTTGGCCTTCGGACGCAGGAAAGACTCTTTCTAGCCTTTCAGGAGCGAAAGAAGCTTTTCAGTGTATGCTTCTAAGGCTTCATGCTGGGAACGTGGGCCTTTGGAGCCACATTCTTTGTCGACGAAGGCCCGGGCACCATCCTATCGGGCATTTCTCTCTTCTTGTCCCTCCCTGTGTACGCTATCAACATTCTGTGCGTAAATCCCAAGCTTTTAAGCCTACTACGGAAGAATCCAGAATGCTGGGCTCACTTTGCTGTCATCGTCATAGCTTGGGCCACTGCAGGACAGATGCTGGGTGGCCTACGAGGCCTCTTTGTTGCCTTCAGTACTGCCGTTCTAGGTGCTGCCTGCGGTGGATTGGTAGGCGATGTCGTACACGCCTCGCTCCGCGTGTATTCCTCTAGCTTCTGTGGCTACCTCTTTGCTCTGCTCTCTGTCTGCGTGGTTGCCCTTAGCCTGACATTAAGGCTGTTTAAAGGTGGACGCACATTCTCCTGGACCATCGGGACGAGGAACCTGCGTGGAGAGGATATTGTGTTGAACGCTATGGCCACGATCATCTTAATTATGCTTCATCGCCTCTTTAGCTCTTATTCGTCGAGCTCTTCCTCTAACCGACAGAGGCTTGGCCCTCAAGAAAGCCCTCCCAGCGCGACTAGTTTACCGTCCGAAAGCGAGAAAAGCCTGCCAAAAGGTAGGCCCTGAGAAAGATATTCCTTGCTTCTCTCTACTTTGGCCACTGGTGCTGTAGCCAGTTCAACGGCCGCGGGAGGAAACGGGCCTCCTCTTTCAGGGTAAAGTTGGAGGTGAACAGACTGACACAAGGAGCCAGCAACCCTTGGACGACCTAGCCACTAAGCTTCCTGAAAACCTATCAACTGCTCGCTAAGCTTCCTGAAGACCCATCAAGTGCTCATCAGCTACCGATTGGGACAGGGCTACGACGTATGCCCCCATCCAATGCTGAGAGGCGCCAAGATGATGACGTCTACCCGGTCGTTACGTTGATCATCTCCGCCCCTATGAGCCGCAAGAGGATCATCCAGCCAGCAGACAACGCAAGAGCTTACCTCACAGGGCAAGAAAAGAAGATTTCAGGGCAATCGAACCTCATTATGGCCTCCCCTTGATGAAGTCACCAGAAGAAGTTCTCCTTGCCTTCCCGGAGCAGAGACCTCAATAAATGAAAGAGGAGGAGAGACAAATGGGAGCGACAACAGGAAGATGGTGACGGGCCTTTGCCATTCTTCACCATCTGTGGCCCACGCTCCGTGCGCTAGTAGGAAGAAACATGGCATCTCTTTCAACATACTGTGTCTCAGGCTTTCCACATTATCGGTGCAGTAGGACAGATACCAGTCGCACTGTCCCTAGGCAATGAAAAGAAGAGACTCTCCGCTGATCAAGAACTAGCGGCAGATCTTTCTGCTCTTTTCCTCTTGTCTTGGCTGTCACCTTTAGTCTCAGTCGCCAGCCTTCTGTGGACGCTGGCTTCCGTGTATTTGTTCTGCTCTGTATGGGACCTGCTTTGGTTGCCTGGCTCCTGCTCTATGCTTTGTGCCTTTTAAGTGAATGCATTCTTCCCACTCATCGAAGCAATCAAGGACTTTGGAGCGCAGCTAGGGTAGAAGCGATTAGTAAGCGTTTCTAGGGTTTCGCTCTACTCTTCCTCTCCTGATTGTTCAAGGTTGGCTCTTTACATCTTGACGTTTACGAGAGAAGAAGCTATGCCACTCCGACTGAGGACAATGATGCAGCTAACACGTGGCCGTCTAACCCAGGAGGGATCGCGATTAGGCGGGGGGCAGTTAGTCCTTCAGTTTCGTACAGACAGCTTCATCATTGCCAGACAGACCTCGCTGATACTCTATTCCCTGTCTATCGTCTATCATCTCGGCGTTCTATGATCGGCCTCAACTCCTTGTTCCTTTATTTCCTCTGTCGCTTCCAGGTCATCGGTGGCCTCTAGACGAAACGGAGGGCTGCCCAACAAAGGTTGCGGTGGCAGCACAGTCACTGCTGTCCTGCCCTTCCCCTCACCTGCCTCAACCAGAACCCTTAACAATGAATCTCTCAGGCGCGAACGATAATAGAAGAAGCCCACGACCGCAGATTGATGATTAAGGCGACTCTATTTTTTAACGGGCTCGGTCTCTTATCAGGTCCCTGAGGATGATCTTGCTACTCCCTCAGACAAGCGAGAGAGTAAGCCTTCTCGACCAGGAGGAGTTTAGAGGTTGTTGCTGGTGATGAACCAGGCTAAAGCGGGGCAGATGGGAGGCGATGAGTGATAGACATAGGTAGGAGATCGATGAAAGAGGACAGAGCATAAGCAGATAAGGACCATGCATAAGAGCCTCTACTACTGTTATCATCACCCGGGTCAACGACCTTGTTGCCTTCTGCCAGCGTTCCTTGTCATTCAGTTGCCAACAAAGCTAATGGTAAGAACGACCTTATGATCCAGGGTTTAATAGATAAAGGACCTCCTCCTTGCTGCCTCCTCTCCGCTTTAGACAATATGTTGATGCCTCTACTAGCTACCTTGTAGGTGGAGTTGTGTCTTCCTGCAGCCCCTTCTACTCCTAGATTGCCCGTCAACTGCAGTTCCCTAGCTCTGTTGACCTTCTCCCAAAGGTCTTCTGAGAAATAGGAGCTTGTGGAGTAAGAACAAGCCACACAGAGCGGACAAGCAGTGGAGAAAGTAACAACAAGAGCTCCGAACGATCTCATAAGTCTTTTGTTAGACCGCTGCTTCAGTAAGGAGCTCGACGAGAACTTCGCCAAGAGGAAAGGCTGGCAATAGGGAAAGAATTGCAATCTACGCAAGTCAGATCTGCCGCCCAGACTTCTCTATGGGGATGAAGGATAAAGGCTGTCAACAGCATCTACAGTCCTGCAGACCAAGGTTAGAACGATATGCACTAGCTAAAAAAACAAGCTTCCGTGGCATTCAGAGAAATGCCTAGTTAGGCCACACAGGAGTCGAGCCAGTAGCTATTATACCTTTCTCCTTATTACTTCGTTAATATAAATGATAGTTCCTAATATATCGCAGTGGGATGGACCCACAAGCAGTTTATCACTCTGTCCGACGGCACTCATGTCGTGAAGTTCCATCCTTCTGAAGTATAGAAGGACGACCGGACAAAGGTGACTCTATTTTCTGGAGAGAGCACAAAGATAATCACACATTGACAACGAGCAGGAGTGATCAACGGCGGCAAGACCTCCTCGACGCCGTCCTCTCCACCATCTGTCAAAGCTTTGATCTCTGTCACGTCCTCCTGATCAGCACCGTCTATCTTTGGGATAAACTCAAACTTCCCGGTGATCATGAAGCGGTCTCCTCTTGGATCCATTGGCTTTATATCAATGTCCTTCCAGCCAAACTTCTTATAGAGCTTGTCGCAGTTGCGCCTAATAAACAAGAATCGAGACCAGTGAGCCCTGTCAGTCTAATCCGTCAGCGGTAACGCAAAGAAAGGAAAGACGAATAGATAGAGGAGCACAAAGGCAAAGAGAAAGCTAATAGCATGGATGTCCAAGGTGCTTTGAGAACGAGTACCTTGCTTCAACGCATGCGCCAGGACCACCGAAGGCCTCAAGCGGTGCGTCAGAAAAGACTTTCTTCCCAATCTGGATCTTATCGCAGACAAAGAGAATGCTGTCATGATAACAGCCCAACGAGCTCTCAAAGTCTGTTGCACCGCTGAAGCCTCCAAGGCACTGTGTAACCACCATTTTGCGGAAGTTCATCTGAGACTTCAGCTCCATCTCTTTCCCTACTGTGCTACCTCCACCATCGGTAGGGCACGACTTGATGGTCAGCAGCTGCTGCATCATCTGATAACGCCTCTCGGCTAAAGCCAGACGCTCCTCCATCATCATGATCTTCTTGGTTGGTTGGCTGGCTGTGTTGGCCACTTTTCGTTTCTCACTCAGCGTGGCGGAGGATGCAGATTGATGTCCAGCCACAGCACTCTTCCTCCTTCGTTTTGGGCTGGTTGTGGTTACCTTGTTGCCGGTTTTGACGGAAGCGTTGGAGGACGCCGCAGGTCTTGTTGCTTTGTTCTTCCGGCCGTCCTTCTCGTCTTTGTTCTTATCGCTGCGTTTGCACTGTGGCCTTGATGTGGATGATGGAACACAAGCAGGAAAGTCGCGGACGGTAGCGTCATTGGAAGGCATCTTTTCTTCTGGAGGTTCGCTTTCTCCTTCCTCTCTAACAACTATTATCGCTTCTTCTTCTTCCTCAGCTACTACGGCTCCGCTGTCATCATCATCGGATAAACCTTCTTCTAGGATGTCCCGCAAGCAGTCAATGACCGCGGTGTCCTCTTCGTCTTCTACTGAGGGATGACTAGCGCTAGAAGGAGGACAGGAATAGTAGTGCATTGGCAGGCCACCCGCAAAGGAGTCTGTCTCTTCTAAAGGAAGAGTAAACCTTCTCCCTCGAGGAAACTCCGCACAGTTCTCAGATATTTCTCTTCTGCTGCAGTCCTGACGAGCATCCATAATTGAGAAAGTGTCAGAGCTCCCTGGGACGATTTCTACTCTAAAGCGCTTCATGGTAGCTGTATAAGTCCTTGCCGTCAGAAGCTTCCCCCTCCTTATGGCGAGCTTGTAGTACCGTTCTCTCTTATTGGACTGATGGATAGCTCGGTAGCCTGCCCAGCAAGACACAGCAGAGAAGGAGGCGAGAAGCCGGGAAGCGGAAAAGTGACGAAGGAGAGCAGGCAGCAGGCAATGGAATGGAAACAGCAAAAGAATCGAGCAGGGAAGATCGATGTGCGATGAGTATGGAAAGTGAAAAGCTGAGAGTGGACTTATCGCCGAGTGAGCGGAGGGCTAGCAGCTACTACTATTGGGAGGGATGAGGCGGGACCTGCTTGAGGCTACGGAATGTTGCCAACCAGCGCCAGCAGTAAGCAACAACCAAGCAGTCAGCAGCCAGCAGGCACGCCACAGCGGTTCGAAGACGACGACTGGTTGGCTCCTTTGGAGGAGGAGCAGGACGATGTTAACAGAATCTACAGCTGGGAGTATCAGACAGAGGATAGCCCTCTGCACTGGTCACAGACTGGTCGTAAAGAAAGGAAGCCGAAGAGGGAGACCCAGCAACCACGACCGTCGCAACCTCTGCCAAGCCCAAGCCGGTTTATACATTGGACAGCAGCGTTGCCCCTACAAGCTACAAGGCCAGCAGCAGGCAGGCCGGGCAGCCTTGCCAGCTAAAGGGTTGTGCCACATATTTTGCCCAGTCTTGAAGCAAGAGCCATTGGCGTCTGATCCCACGACACCCCATGGACAAACCGTCTTGAGTTCTGCTAGCCATGTACTTCAGGGTCAACATATTTCAAGGGCACCTTCTAACTCCCAGCCGTCGAGGAGTTATGTCTAAAATGGTGAAAGCTGTTCTCTCCTCTCAAAAGAGCTGCATTACTACTTGTAGCTGGAATGGTCAGACACACTGGATTCCCACCCAACACACGTAGAGCATTATGTTAGGGGTGGGCATAATTCTACAGGTAGCAGGGCAGAATAGTGGCACATACTATCATGGCGCTATGTTTATTTATCATGAGGCAGGAGGCAAAGAACGTGGCTCGATTGGCGAGGAAAGTTAAACTTCCATCTCCTTTTTGGCTCTCGTTAGTCCTAAATAATATAAGGGGGACAGGGGGGCGGTCTCAGGGCCGCAATTCTAGGGAATGTGAGCGAGTGGCTTGTGGGGACATACAGGAAAAAGGTGGGAAGCACCATACACCAAATTTAGAGACTCATTCCATGTCTTTGACGATAAGTCTATCCGAAGGTTAAGGTTTTGGCATGTTTAAGAGAAACACTGCTGGGGTAACCACTTGCCTGTTATAAAAACAATACAATACCGTGTATAGAGGAGACCAAGCATGACGGTTTGCCGAAAATAGTAGGTTGAAGTGTGAGAACTATTCGACACCCTTTGTTGTAGTTTCCTTTATGGGTGAGTGGGGAAAAAGACGGCAAGGGGTGGGAAGCCTGAGGTTCAACATCCAGTTCAACATACAAGTCACAGGCTGAAGCCCTGAGCAAGACTCAGAAGTCAGACCATACATTCCAAAAACTTGAAAACAATAGCTGGAATATTACGGTAATGAAACCTTTGTATCTTATGACTCTACTCTATAAAGAAAAGATTACAAGGAAAGGAAAGGTACATTTGCCAGATTTCTTGAACCTTTTGGCCATAGTGAGTAAGGGGATGGGTGGGCGTTTGATGCTTTTGGCGGTTCGGGACCGAGAAATGGTGGGGCCAGGGACCACAAGTCTCTTTTTGTGAGGTATCTGGCGATGGGGTTATCTATGATAGAAAGATACCAAAGCAGCTGCACAACAATAAACGGCAGTGATAGACAAGGGCCAAGAAGGCTCAAGTTCACTCTTTAGCTTGCCCATTGAGCCTTCATTTCGTATAGTAATCAGGGTCTTGGTCGTTGTGATGGGCTGAATGGTGTGCACTGCTGCGTGTGGTGGCTCTCTGCTGCTGCTTGTTCATGGCCTGTGCCGCCCTCCTCTTTCTTCTCCTCCTGACTAGAAGAAGGGAGGGCAACGATGACGTTAATCTCGTTCTTCATCATTTTTTCATCACCATTCACCCTAGATGGTTCATGATGATGGGAAACAGAACGGCCTGATAAGTCTGATGTTGGCTTATTTAGAGATAGAGCAGCAGGATGTAGGACAACGTCGCTTCGTTTATCGTCGATCATCCGCCGGTTGCAGCGTGTTTGCTTTCTGCTTTTATTATCACCAAGGCGATCTGGTTTATTAATGACCTCAACAAGCGAAGGATTGTATCTTTTGTTGCTGTTCGTGGTACTTTGCTCTTCTTCTGCAGTCCTTCTCTCCTCTCAGGTCGCCATACCGGGTAGCCAGAGTAACAAACAAGCGAAGAAGGGGAAGCGATAGGAGAGAACGGGACCGTATAGATGGGCAAAATCCAAGACCGCACGTCGAAGGAGCTCGCAGCGGCTGCCTATTTTTCTCCTCCCTGCGGTCGCTCCTCCCGGACAAGCTGTGATATCTTGGACATGGATGGTCATAGCTAGTAGGGGATGAAGAAGAGGGCAGCATGTAGCAAACCATGATGTTGCTTCTTGCCTACGTCAGACGGACAGAAGGCGGATAAAAGGATGTTGGAGCGAGCCACAAAGGCCATGACATGGAATAAATACAATCACCGCTGGCGAAGACAGAAGGGCTGTAAATGTAATAGAAAGAGGGATGGAGTGCCTCTGGACAGCCATCCTTGCTCAATGCAATAAGCAGCCAGGTGCTACGTCGTCAAATGTAGGGTGGCTCCTTACATCATTGAAAAGTCGTAATGTGCCTTCAATGTGGACAAGGGATAGGCGGAGATAGAGAAGCAATGCTTAATGAATGATAGCGAAGCCTTCTTTTAGCGCCACTTCTTTTTGGACTTCGCTTATATGACAAGAGATCGGACGGTGTTGGCTTGCTAGCGTGTAAGGTCTGGCAGTCACTTGTAGGTCGAGGAATAAACATTCCTGCGGTCTTTGAATGTGAAAGCTTACCATCTGGCCTGGCACTCTACCCGAAGGCCCATCCTCCGTTTAAGTAGGGGCTGTTGGTGCTGTTGATAATGGTGATAATGAGAGTTGAGGAGCGAGCATTTGATGACAGATCGTATCTTGAATAAACGGGCTGCTGCAGCGGGAGGGGCTCTATTGCCCCTTCTAACCTGATCTATGTCGTCCCGGAAGGGTGCAGAGGATTAGCCTACTAATAACAAGGTCCTGAACCTCCTCCTGGGTGCTGCTCCGGCTGACAGCAGTCCGCATCCTTCATCCCAGAAGACAGGGCGAGACTACGAGCCTACTAATTACTAGTCTTGCGGCTGCGCGGCGGCTGGGACGGAGTGGTAGATTGAAAGCAGCAGCGGCAGGGCCGCCTGACGGCCCGACGAAGGGGTTTAGGTTTGACCATTGGCCCATTCATTCTTCATATACCATTCAGCAGGCTGTTAATAGTTCAGTCTATATAGGCCTCCTTGGTCGGCCCCTTCATAGAGAACTTTGAAGCCAAGAGGAATAATAAAGAAGGTGAGATCGACGGCATAGAGGCTCTGTTTTGACTCTGAAAGACCACCGCTGCTATTACCTCTGAGACAAAAAGCTTCTGGACATCCTCGCGACAATAAGCTTTCTAAAGTATGAGGATCATCACGCAGCTTTTGCGAATCCATATGACTATCCTACTATCTTGCTTGGACCTCCACGGGGTCTTATCGAGGTTGTGGGAATGAACTGACTAGCGAGGTGGCTGGTCCTCGTAAGCAACTACATCACTTGGTCAGCTGAAGCAAACTCTAGCTACACCCAGAGAAGCCTTTTCAGACTAAACGTCAGTCCCTAGCACTTGTTCTTCTGGAAGATCAAGTAAGGTGGGTGCCAGCACTGACCCTCGGACCACAGAGCTGGTTCTGTTAACAAAAACTTCGTGCTGCTCGAGGCCGTTCCGACAGTCAAGAGCAATGCATAAAACTGTAGGTACGCTGCTGCTGAACAATTAAAGATTCCTGACAAATCAAGGCTCCGACAGCCAATTAAGTAAGAAGAAGAAACCACCCGGGATGGCGCGGCAAGGAAGTCTCAAAGTGCAACAACCGCCTAGAACTAATCAAAGAAGCGAAAAAACGAGAAGTCAGGACAGCTTTGACAGACCAGCCGACGCTGTCAGAAGCGCTGCACCAGCCAGTAGAAGCCTGAGCAATAAATATGATATTGAAGAACTCTATTGGACCTGCACCTTCTTTGGCTTAGCAGTCACCAACATGGTCCGCGAAACAAACTGCGCATCTGGACGAGTAACGACGGCCAGACAATGTACACAGTGAATAGTACCCAGAATGACCCAAGCCTTCTTTGGATCCTTCTTCTTCCAGCGGAGGAGACCGCCCTGGATTACGAGCGTTAATAGACACACGTAACAGGCTGAGAGAGTATGAAGGACCAGGTCACCTCGCATCCAAAGACACGGTGCGCTAGGCATGCACTCTGGGAGAAAGAACCACCACCAAGACTTAACCACCCAGGTAGTTAAGGCAAACAACCCCAACAGGTCAAAGTTGAAGAGTTGAATGAGTTGCGTCGCGACGCAGAGAAAGATGACGGACAGATATCCAAGGACTCCTACGTCTCGTGCAACACTAAGCGAGGTTTTCTCTCTTGCCAGCACGCTAATCCCCGCAAAGATGAGATGCACCACGGCCTCATGATAGACAACCATACTGAATGCCTGCCATAAGGTCAATGGACTGGTAAGTGCCGCCGAGATCAATATCTCTGAAAAGGCCGAGCCCATGATCTGCCTCAGCACTGCCAGAACCAAGTAGCTTCTATCATTGTTAGCGCAAACCAGGCCCATGGATAGCGCCGCTAGGATATCTATTTGCGTGACACCCTCGTCGTCGGGTTGCTTGTCACACTGAGTGCTGAGATGTAACAGACAACTCTGGGTGCTTCTCTTGAATGCAAGCCAGTAAGCGACGCGCATGGCAATGGAGAGGGTAATCCAGAGAACGCCAGAGTATTGGATGCGTTCCCAGATGATCTCTAGCTGTGAAAGAAGAAACTTCAACTCTTCTCTGTGAAGGTCCCTCTCCCCAAAATGAATGCAGATTGCAGAGCTCCCATCTATATGAGCGCCATTATCAGAAGGTATGTAGCTGTAGATACAGACTCCCCGAACGCCTGACACCTCCAGATGATAGCGATACTTCCCAGTCTCTCTACAAAGTCGTAGCTTTGAAAGTGTATCTGAAAGCATCGTGGGACCCAAGCAGGGCTGCGAGTTCTTCTTCATAATATATCTCTGATCAAACAGTGGCTCCGTCCTGTCGCATAATAGCATGCGGAGGGCGTTCTCGTCATTGCTCCTGGGCACTCCGGTTCGAATTGATTGAGTGTTCAGGAAAGTGAAGTACGTCGTCCCAGGGATAGGCCCACAGTAGTCCATCCGCTCGTCAAGCTCTAAAGTTCCCATTGATAAAGTGATGATGGAGTCTGTTTCCCAGCTGATATTCATCGCAAAACTCTTCTGCTCGGCCATCAATAGCATCGGGGTGTCTACATCTTCAAAGGAGTAATCTGTCTGCGCCAACGCGTATATAAAGATGACTAGCTCAACGATTGCCCACACCGCACCCAGTAAGTGCACCCGCGGAAGAGAGATGAAGAGGAGGCTCTCGTCTGCATCGTGAAGGTTGTCACGTCGGATAAGAAGAGAGCGTAGCCGCCTTGTTCCCCCCATCGTCCTATCGTCCTGCTGCTTCCCACCGTGTACTTAGGACCACAGCAGACTAGCGATCCTTCTATTTATGTGTGACTTCTCCTAACCTGGCCGTCGTCCCCTGATGAACAGTGTCCATGCTGCCTATAATCTTCTTAAAGAAAGCTAATGTGAGCAGCGGGACCTCGGCAACCGAAGCGTGGGACGGTATCATCTCTACGATCGTCCTGCTTGCCGCTGTTTACCGCAGATGACTGCAGCTGGTGAACAACAACAGAAGACAGGAAAGAAAGAGAAAGTCTTCTATTCTTCGTAAGACCTTTACTCCCCAAGAGCCTTTGTCCGTTTCAGGACACAGCTGAGGCGTTAGCGGCTGTGTGGCTACTATAAGGACACAGGTTTGCGGTGGATGAGGGTCACCAAACAAACTCCTTTTACAAAAGGCCAGCCCAGTGAGTTGGAACGGACAAATAAGTCAGCCCCAAGCGCAACTCCACTTCTTACCCAGGAAACACTGGCGACTGCAGCGGCGCAAACGAACAAGAGAGCTGAGCGGCAAGTTGGTTGTTGAGCATTGCTCTCATCAAAGAAGAGTCGTCGTTCTTCTTTCTACTACTACGTTGTTGAGAAGCGTAGTCAGTTCATCTTACAGAAGACAAGGCTTTGAAGCTTCTTGTTGGTCCTGGTGCGTCACTTCTCCTCTCAATGAGGTGGTTGTCACTCAGAAGCTGCTGTGGTGTGGTGAATGATAGAGTTTGATACTTCTGAACAAAGCGCTGGCCCCAGGCTAGCTGGAAGTCGATGGACTACTTTTTTCCTTAGAAAACTTCTCAGTCTCTCTCCTCTCTCTCTCTCTCCCTGCCTCTTCTGTCTATCGCTACTGCAGGACCCGATCAGAGATCGAAGCCTGATACCATGCCTTGCCCCGGCTAGCTGCTTGATGCATGATTGGTTGCTAGGCAAAGGACTACGATTTACTCAGTCGGGATACTTTTTTGCGACTGCTTTTCCTAGTCTTTGCAAGAACGTAATGGGGAGGAGCTCTAGTATCCAGTCAGGTTTGGCGCAAGAGATGATAGACTGCGCGATGCTCTGAAGAGCAATCGCTTTATAGAAAAAGAGGAAAGCAGCTACGATTCAGCGTTTGCTTGCTAGTTGTTAAAAGGAGCCGACGGCGTGTTAAACACAGAGAAGAACTTCATGCTCGCCAACGTAGTCTTGCCCTGGGAACGACTCTGAAACTGATCTGCTGCCACAGCCACTCTCATACATCAAACTCCACATACCAATACCTCCTCCTCCTTTGCAATCTTTTTCAGAAAAATGTGAACATCCTTCCGGGTTCTTGGCTTCCATCATGGTCCAGAATGATGGGTCCATGTTCTCTGCTTTACTCATCATGCTGGCCTTGATACTATCAGATCTCCCAAAAGGGCTCAGAGGACGATGAGGAAGAGGAACATTCATAGCGATTCGCTGCACTCGACTCGCAACAGGTGTCGTCACAGTCCCTGATCCTGATAATAACAGCGTTGGAGCGAAGGAGACAGAATGATAGGAGTATGATCAAGGGCAAAATGCATTCCTCCTCAGCGTCTTCGTTCCTTTTCTCTTCAGCCCTCTCTCTTCTCCCTCTCGCAGAATGTCCTCCTCGCTGTCGGCGATATCTCCTCTTGTCATCTTCTTCCACAGACATACAATTTTTCGCACCAGGAGAAAGCCCTTGAAACCGCTAATGCAGGACCAGCATCAGCAAATGGCGGACCAGCCTCCGGTCCCAAGCCTCGCAAAACCAATCGCTAGACAGAACGAGACCTGAGAGCCCTGGACCATTGCCTTGTGTTGGCACGGAGGAATGGGGCGTTCGCCTCCCATAAACGCCTTTGCCTATCAGATCCTTCTCCTCTTTCTCCAACCACCTCGTCATCATTTTCCTGCTGCACTAACCTAAAGACCTTAGTATTCTTGTTACTCTTGTGAATCAGCCACTACTACCTCCTCGGAGATCGTATTTATTGTTGGATGGGCCCTTGCCAGTCTCAACTTCCTAGGGTTCCTTCCCATAGCAGCAGCGCGAATCCAGAGGACGAAGACTGAGGAAGATGATAATGCCCGCTTTTACGACCATTATTTGTTATCCTAGGAACCAGAGGTACTCAGTCTCGTGATGTGAGAGACACTGGGGCGCTCTGGCAATCCTCGTGAATCTGCCGCAGCATGTGAATGAGCACGAACATTAGATATGTGCTACTTCTGTTGATAACTCAGACCACTGCAAGGGCTCTGCCGTCGCTACAAAATAACCCCTCTATCTCTGTGCCTCTTCATTGCATCTACAGTTGCATAACCCTAGACTGAGTCCATGTAGTCGATGTCTCAACTCACTCCAAACTGTTGCTCCTCTTCAAGATTGCCCTCATATTACGGGCCGCGATCGTAGCAGAAGATGCTTGATAACCAACCGTATGGCGCTGTGGGCCGAGGACTTCTATGGTTCCTACCTTCTCAGGGCTGTGATGAACAGCAGAGTCTAATAACGAGTTTACTCGGTACTAGTGACCTGCCCCCATAATAGTGCTGTGAAGTTGTGTGAGACACAAGCAACAAGATGAACCCTATTTCTCTTTCCTCTTGCGGAGGTTATGTGATCCTTCTTCCACGGACCGAGCCTGTTGGCGCCCGTCTCTGGAAGCGCGCTCACCTCCGTCTTCTTTCTCTTCCTTCTCTTGCTCCTCGGGCTCGTCTTCGTTCTGTTTCTCTCCCTCATTGCTGGGGCTTTCCTCACCGCTTCTCCCTGCTGTGGGGCGCTACTGCATAAGGCTCAGTCCTCTGTTTTATTTCGGGCTATGCTTCGACGTTTCTTGGTCTTCCTTTTCTTCAGGCCCCTGTGGTATGCGGGAATTGTCGAAGAGCTGAAATGGATGCCTATGGCGACCATGCGATGGTCTGTCACACAAGTGGAGGTGCCTCTCGTCGTCATAACCGGGTTCTTTCTCTTTTGTCCTCTGCAGTATCGGACGCCGGATACTGCTGCTCTCGGGAGCCCCTCCACTTGCTCTCTCGCTCTCCCTTCTCCCGCCCTGCTGACCTAGCTATCCCTGGGTATGGCAAACGGTTCCCAGTCACAGCCTTTGATCTCTGGGTCACACACCCGCTCCAACATAATATCCTTCGTTATGCAGCGGAACGGTCAGGATATCACATGGCGGTGGTTGAGGACCGTAAGCGCCACACATACCTAGCTCCTTGCAATGCCCATCAGATCGACTTCCTCCCTCTAGTTTGGGGATCTTTTGGTGGAACTCTGCCACCGTTGCAGCGTTTGTCAATACTACTTGTGCTGCTCAGGCTGATCGGTCCGTTGCTCTTGAGCGCGATGTACACTTCTTTCGCCATCGCTTATTGAGACAGGTGTCTTTGGCTTTGCACGAAGAGGCCGCCCGTATGATAGTTTCTAGATTGCCGCCTTCTGCGCCTTTCCTTGCGGCCTTTCACGCTTCTACTCCCCTCTCTTCTTCTTCTGCACTTTTTTCTGCTTCTCCATCTTCTCGTGCTCCTGCCGCTGCTGCTGCTCCTGACAACGCCCTCTCGGTTGATAAACGTGAGCAGGATCAAGACTTTTTCCTCTCTCGCATTATTAGAGGGGAGGAGGACGATCTCCCCGCCGCCTCCTTGGTGGCCCCATAGTTCTCTCTTCGGTCTATGCTCAGCCCTTGGGGCCCGGGTGAGATCCTAGCTACTCTGCTCTTCTTTGCTCTCTGGCCTAATATAGCTCTTTCTTCATTCTCTTTTGTTGCTTCGTAGTACATATTTGCATCTCTTCATCTTCTTCAAAACAGTGTACACTCTTTTACTAATATCTTGATAATAAAGGTGTTTACTGAGGAAATCAACTATGATTCTTCCTTTACTGATGATGAACAGGCAGCAGCAGATCGAGCTGAGGTGGAAGAGCCTATGGCTTGTTAGCTCTTCTTCTCCTTCTCTTCTTCTTCACATTCTTCTTCTAGATTAGTTTGCTAAGGAAAAAGAAAAAACAAAAAGAAAGCACAGAACACATACCAATAACTGTCTCTCCTCCCTCTCTCCAGTATAATATTCCTCCCCGCGAAACCAACAAAAAACTTATGAAACGGACTCACGGGGCACTTGGCACAGCAACAACAAAACAAGACAAGCTTGTTCTCCTCTCAGAACACGACTTCTTAGGCCTTATTATTATCACACACCTTGTTAATCTATTACCATACCTGCCCTCCAGGCCAGGAGCATGATGGTCGTCAGGAACAGAAGAACACGCCCTTCTTCTTGCCCTTCGCAATGGGACCACAGGCCGTAGTCTTCCTTGCCTGCCGCCGCCAACGAGGAGTTGCTGAGGTCTTGACTTCCGGGATTGCAGCCTGCGCGTCTGCCCTTGTTCCCGGTAATTCTTCTCGTTGGTCTCTTCTTCGGCGTTCGCATTTCAATCGTGGTCGTCCGCTGCTCATCATCAGGCAGTTAGACGCGGGTACTATCGCTCACTGTCAAGAAGCAAGGTATCATCTCCGGCTAGGAAGAGCCTTTACTATCTTGCTAATCATCTCAAGCGGGCAGAATAGCTCTTCGTCCCTTCTTCGTCATCGTTCGTATGGTCTTCACGAATATCCACGTGGTCTATATCCCGGTCAGTGATGTGGACCGCTCCATACAGTTCTACCAGGAGTGCTTGGGGATGGTGATAAAGGAAGATGAGACCTTTGAGATTAGCCACCGCCCCGATGACTCTGCAAAGGAAATCCAAGGGAAGAAGGCCCGCTGGGTGGAGCTCGCTACCTCTACTGACGACAAGGCCAGGATCGGAGTCTGCAGCGTAAACTTCAATAAGGACCTGACACCAGGCAAGTTCAACGACGTCGTCACCTTCGACACCGATGATCTTGATGGAGATGTTCGTCGCCTGAAGGCTCTCGGTTTTGACATCTCAACGCCCGAAGTGCTGCCGGGGGGCCTGCACAGCTATGTCCACGATCCCGACGGGAATAACATCTGGTTACATCAGGCTGGAAGCGACTAGCCCCAACGATGATGATGAAGACAGAAGCACCTGGGTCGCTTTTTGGCTTCTCATGCTACTATGATGACTTGGTTGTTACGTTATTCTAGGGTTGCTCTGTCTCCTCTCAGACATCGTCATCATTGTCTTTATCTCGTAAAGAAGTCTTTGTCATCTCTTGCCATCATAAATAAGCTCCCCTTTAGCTCACTTCACCTGCTCTCGCTCTCTGCACACGCCGTGGACTTCTTGATGGTTTTGCTCTTTCTGCCATCCAATATTTTCTGGATCTTGTAGTTGCTTGGCAACATGTGCTTATAGGACAACAAGCAGCCAAAAACGGAAAAGTCAGCTTACGGGGAAGAAGTGTGGTGAGGAAGGATTTGCGTCGTATCATCAGTTGGTCATCAAGAGATAAGAGTTGAAAGCGCCCTGCTGCAAGTAAGTTACCTACTGCTATTATATAGTCACCATAGTCCAAGCCGTACATCGCCGAACCACAAGTAAAACATGTATTGAATTATTAGGCAGTGGTGTCACGGAGCACGAGAGTACCACCAACAACGGCATAGAAAAAGATCTTCTTGTCCCAAAAGGGCGCGGCAATGGATTATATCCTTTTGACACGAAAGAGAGGAAGAGAGTACTTCCCTCTATTCCGAGGAAGGACCGCCTTCATCTACGATTCCCCACGGCGAGAGTTAGAGAGAGCGATTCTCAAGAACATTTTGCAATAGGGCAGCTTGAGCTTCGAGATGGGTGGAGGAGACGTCAAAGAGGATCTGACGTAGGGCACAGCGTCAAAAGTCATCAAGAGCTGCTTGTTCGCAATTGCTACCACCAAGACAAGACGATGAGGTAAGGTGAACAAAAGACTGGAGTAGTAGAAGGGTGTGTCTTGACCTTCGAGATGGGTGGAGGAGACGTCAGAGAGGATCTGACATAGGGCACAGCGTCAAAAGTCATCAAGAGCTGCTTGTTCGCATTTGCTACTACCAAGACAAGACAATGAGGTAAGGTGCACAATAGATAGACTGGAGTAGTAGAAGGATGTGTCTTGAGAGTTTTTTTCTGAGAATGGAGTGGTGAGGAGAGTTCACACTATCGGTCCTATGCAGAAAGTCCAAGGTAAGTAGTAACTTCGATCGAACTTCTACTACGTTGTCACTGACCTTCGGACGGAGCTGGTTTACCTACCCACTGTGGCGTCTGCCGGTTGTAAAATACTAGTATGAACCTCGCTTTGCTTCCTCTTTCTCTTTCTAGACCGCCGCCGAGAAGCGCCCAGTCTACGGGGTGGCCGCGACCACTTAGCGAGCTCCCAAAACTGTCCTAAGAGGAATGTACCGATAACATTGCAGACATCGGAAGGGATTCCTCTCAATCGGCATAAGGCAAGGACATCAGCTGCGGGTGTTTTCCAATCCTCCTGACTCCACGCACATGCTAAGGCAGATGCAGTCTCGTTTTCTGGTGTCGCTTCATAGACTGTATTCATGGCCACCGCTCCTACCTGAAGATCCCAGGCTCTGAGTGAGCCGTCTCTACACACAGCCACCACGTTTTGTGAGTCCGGCGTCACAGCTACCAGGGTTGCAAGCCTGGTAGTGTCGTAAAGAGGCACCATGCTCGAAAGAATATCATCTCGATCTGGCTCTCGATAGCCCAGACGAATTCCCAAGCGCTTGGTCCAGCTTTTGGGGTCATGTACGAGGATGGGCCCAGAAGAGCAGACGGCCTGCTTCCCGTCCGGAGTAAAACATAATGTGCCATAAAGTAATCTCTTGTCATATAAGATGGCCTCAAGTCTGCCAGTGTAGAGGTTCCATACTTTCCCAGTCTCCTCCATCACAGTAAGGTTATCTCCACGGGAAATCAGATGTTCGCCGTTTGGCGTCAATGTGCAACGATAGCCTCCTTGCTCAATTTCAAGAGGAGGACCTAGAAAGAAGCATTTTGCGATGGATTTTCCAGGCAATCTGGGGAGGTTCATTCAGTCCAACAACGCGTATCGGAGCCCATCATCGGGTCCGCCTCCATATGCACATACGAGAGACCGTCCATCAGGAGTCACCATCAACATGGATGGGTAGAAGGGCAGTCGTAAGGTTCTCTGCCGTTGCAAAGTTCTGAGATCCCAGAGTGTCGCGCAAAGGAAGTCATCCCGTGATTGCTCACTACGTACGGTGCGCCAAGAGCTACTGATGAGTCTTGAAAGGCCTGTCTTTCCATCTGGAAATTGAACGAATCTACCCGTTCGTCCCCTTCAGAGCAATCTTCAACAGCTTGTAGCTGACCTTCACAGGCACCCGTCATAAGGTTCCATATTCTAATGGCCGGGTCACCGACCGCTGTTGAATATAGCCTGGTATGGTCCGCGGAGACAACCAAGGCGCGAATGGCAGCGGACATGTGGCGCTTGATGAGACGGTTCTTCACATGATGCCAGCGGTGGTGGTGATGCCTTGCTGCTGCATCATCGGTGGGCTGAATATGCGCACTCTTCCTATCCTTCTTCCTTGCATCATGGTAGGGAAGGGTAAGGCTACGAATGTGCTGCCCGGTCCGCATATCAAAGACTCTGATGAAGCCTTCGAATCGCCTACAAGGATGATCATGATGCTGCTGCTTCCTTTCTCGCTGTGTCCCAATGCCTCTTACCTTCTCCAGAGAAGTAGGTCTGAGAAGAAAGAGTCCTGGGCCGGGGGATGAGTAGTAGATGAGAAATGATAGCGTCAGATTGGATGCTTTGACTCTTCGAGATGCACAGGCTTGGCCACCAGGGCCAGGAACTATTATTATGGGGCGATCTCTGAATGAGGGTCATACCTCATACCTTGATAGTGGAGGTGGTTATCATGTTAGCGGCGGGGTTGTCAAGGCAGCTTCTTGACGACGACTGACTCTGGTTCTTTCTAACCATCACACATCGTAGAGAATGCGGAAATATGAAGCCGATTGGTGACGAATAACAACTCTTTTATGGAATGCCTGACGGTTAGTGGCAGCTTCACCTCGAAAATATCTGCTTACAGGAGTGCAGGTAGCAGAATGAGGATGCCAGTTCCAACCCTCAAGAAATTTTTATTGTGGGAGTGAATGTGTGAGGCAGTAACGCACATCATCATCATCAGGAGGAGGAGAGCTGGCAACATCTGATAATTGATGAAGAACCAAGGACGGAGATGATCCATTATCATGCATGGGCAAGAGGACAGGCAGCGCTCATAGCAGAGCGAAGAGCGAGTGAGAAGAGCAGCTACCAACTATAAGAGCTACTAGAAAGCCAACAGGTTGTTAATATTATGATGGTAGTAGTAGTAGGTAGGGTGCAACAACAGCAGCTGTTATGGAGGAAGCGGGGGTGATGATGTGCAGATAATGTTACGTTGCAGGGAGGAGGATAGTGAAGAAGGTAATGTGTAGGATGATATGGGTCGTCACTGCCAGCTGTTGGTCATGAGCGGGGTCTCGTCAACAAGATAAACCTTGGTAACGAGAGTCAGGGGATCCAAGGAAGAGGAGGAGGGCTTTTGGGCCTCTGGCCAATTGGCCTATCACCCACTTCTGCAGGAGACAAACCTGCGCCATGACCTAATAAGACCTTTTCTGGACTGATGAGGAGAGTAGAATGGCCCTGGTTCTTTCCACAAATCATGCTATCAGATACACAGCCGTCTGACAGACAGGAAGAGGTTGATTGAGTGACTTTTCCAGGTTAAGGCTGACACTACGTCAAGTCATTGCCAGTTGAGTCCCTGCAGCAGTAGTAGATGATCGAGAACGCTTACTCAAGCTAGCTCATAAACTGGAAGAGAAGGGAGGACAAGGAGAATGATGAAAAGTTTTATTGTTCGTTCACTAGTAGCTTCCTCTGCACGTGAAGAAGAGCCAAGCAAGGTACGTAACCCTCCTTGTGCCAGATGATCTATAGCTCGCTCGGGTTAGAAAGACGGGGGCCATGAAGGTACCATGGCTCAGGTGTACAGTTCCTCAGAAGAAAGAAGACCTCCACATCTCTTCTCTCAGTGCATCGTCCTTGACCATAGTAGTTTTCCAATCGCATTGAAGGGGAGTACTTTACATTGCTTCTGAGGCCAAACATCAGCAACTAAGGTCATGACGACGGTAATGGGACAGAGAGATTGTTGAGATGCATCATTTTTCCGAAGGTTTATTGCTGAAGGTATTTTGAGCCAATATTCTGTCATACTCAGGTGCTATTATAACCCTGCTTTATCAACGCCTGATGCTCTGTCTTGCCTTCATCGTGACAAGCGGCCCCGCCGACACATAGATCTTCTTCTGCATATGATTATCCCTACACTGGCTTACTCGTCATCTTTCCCTTTAGTGGAGCTTCCTGCCAACTGGGACTCCGGGACCACAACGCCCTTCACTGCCAGGAACAACGGCTTTCCAATCAAGACCGCAAGCACCACCGTGGTGTTTAGGATTATGAAGATGGAGTTGAGGACAAAGTGAGCAGTAGGTGGAAAGTCCAGGAAGTTAAGAAAGACCAGAAGAGCACCCAAGAAGCTCGTGTTATAGATTGCAAAGCCAATCTGCCGACTCTCGTTGAATCGCTGGAACTTGCCTGTGACCGCGCCTTGTACTCGGAAGCATAACAGCGAGCCCCATAAGAGCATCACACCTTCAGCGGCGACGATGCCCCATGGCGTCCACGAATATTGAGAAGCACAAGCTTCATAGCGCTCTCCAGAGCCCGAGACCCAAGTTTCCACCATCCGTGGAGGATCAAGCAGTGTCCATAGTGTCATATAGAAGACAAAGAACGATAGAATACCCGCAAAGAACTTCATCACCTGAGAATCTGTGATAAGGACCTTTGTGAGCTTCTTCTTACTGAATATCAAGGCTACTCGACGGGTCTTGGCGAACAGCGGGCCGAAGATGAAACAGAAGGATAGATGGCCTATCCATGGCTGCGCGACGCAGACGGCATTGGTTGGAAGGGGATAAAGGGCGAAAACAACGGCATAGCACATGATGGCCCCGAAGCACGTCACCAAGGTGAATTTGAAGCTGCCGCGGAGGAGAACATATTGCCGGTGATAGCACAGGAGAACCACTAGTACCAAGGCAAGAGCCGTGAACACCGCTGCTAGGATGGCCACTGCAAGCCTCGTAGTGCCAAGCTCAAAGTCCACGTTTAGAGGGGCACGGAAGCCACACGACTCAAAATTCAGTCGGCTCTCAGGAAGGTCATACACAGAGCCATTGCGAGATAGCCCTGTCAGCCAAACGTTCTTCATACATTGATTGCATGGTTCGCCCTCGTCGCTGGAATCAATGAAAGGTCCGCACTGTAGATCCCCAAACGAGAAGCTTCCCGAGTCATAAAATGCATTCAACAGCTTCTCGCGACTATCGAAGCTCCCTGCCAATCGCTTTAGCCCGCTAATTAGCATCTGTGCAGTTAGATAACCTTCCAAAGTCGCAGCGTTCCTCTCAGCGGTCTTATTAAGGCGGTCGACAGAGCTATGAAAGTCCCTGACGACCTTTAGGTCGGTGTTGGTTGGCAAGGGAACAACCGACGAGAAAAGAAACCTGTCTAGGGCAGAAGGGGAGGCAACGGCCGCTGCTGCCAGCTGCTCGCCTACTTCAGAGCTTTCCACAGTGGAGAATGCCAAGAACCAAAGGTCAGGGAATGAGCTCCCCCATGATCTAATGGCCTCAGTCACAAATGCTATCAACACATCGGTAGGCACGATCATAATAATAGCTTCAGGTGCCTGGCCCGAAGCTTCACCACCTTCCATCAAGTGCCTCAATGCCTCGTTAAGACTGGATGAGGAAACAGCGTTATAGGCGTACTGAGAAGCTGCCGACAGGCGCTTAGTAGCTAAAGCGTCCCTGACGACTCCACTAAGCTCTTGGCCAAAGCTGTCATCTGTATATAGTATGGACACCCTGGTAACTGCATGTGTCTCATAAAGAAACTTGATCATGGCCATTGCTTCGTCATAGTAGGAAGCCCTAAGATTTATTGCCGTCCTGTCAAACGGTCGTCGGAGATGAAGAGACCCATAGGGAGATCCAATAAATGGAAGCGGTTGTCCAGAGACTGTTTTTGCGAGATCAAACGCTGTCCTGCTGTCCCAGGACGAACCTAGAATGGCAAGAAGGTCAGGGTTACTAACAAGGGAGAGCACTGCATTGCTCTGTGCCGCTGAGGAGGAGCCGTCAGAAAGGTCGTCATACACAGACGTGAGATCTAACTTGATGCCCAGCAAGCCACCAGCGTCATTGATATCCTGAAACGCGGCGCGGAGACCAGTGTTGAAGGCGATACTATTGGCTACATGCATGCCTTTCCTAGGTAAGATTTGACCAAACTTAAGAAACGTCCACGCTTTCGGGAGGTAGCCACAGCTGTCAAAGCTAAAGTATGGCTGGTCTTCTAGCTTTTGATAGCGACCCTGCGGAGCAATACTGGTGAGGCCGATCGTCCGCATGCAGATGTTACACCCGCCGTTCAGGTCCTTAGGCAATAAAGGTCCACAGCGTAGCCCATCAAAGTTGAAAGAGCCTGAGTCATATATCTCCTCAAGGAACCGCTCTCGGGTAAACGTGTTGGTTCCTATGCGTCTGATGGCGTCGACTACCAGGCGCCCCACCATATATCCCTCGATCGCAGCCGAGGAATCGTATGATGTAAGGTTGTTCGTGCCAAGAGGTGACGATGGTGAGGCCGCAGCCTGGTGCATTGCCGCCTGGTAGCTCATGACAATGGGCTGTGAGGTGTCGTGTGCTAAAGGCACCACCTGGGTGACGACGATATTTCTAAGCACTGTGGCCGGCACCCCAGATTGGTTGTTGGCAAGTATGTCCACAAAGGGTTGTGCCACGTTTGATAGCGCCGCATACATCGTTGAAAGGGGCAACACCTTGGCTGCCTCCCTTATAAACACTGCACTAGCTTCACTGACGCCGCCCACTATGACGGCCTCTGGCTTCTGATCAGAGTGGTTTGCTATATATTGAAGGGCAGCGCTAATGTTGCTCGTGCCTCTGGGATAGCGGCCTTCGCTATGTAGGCGCAAGTTGTTGGATTCTAATGCCAACAGAAGCCCCTCTCGACAGGCCTCCCCAAATGAGTCATTTTGCATCAGAAGTGCTATTCTTTTGATCTTCTTTACGTTGATCAGATATTCAACCACCGTTGCCGTCTCATCCAAATAGGATGGCCTTAAGTTGACGATATGCTTGCTAAAGGGCTTACTGAGGAAAGGTGCTCCAGTCAGAACACCAATAAAAGGATAACCACCCGCAGTAATTGATGGTAAGGCAGCTTCTGCCGTCGCTGTACCAAGCCATCCTATCATTGCGAAGATATCACTCCGGTTGCTTAGGGCTTCTGCGTATTGCCTAGCTTTGGCGGGAAGATACTGATCGTCATACGACTCCAGTCTAAAGGACAAGCCAGGGATGGCCGCGGTGACATTTGCCTCGTAGAAAGCGGCCTCAAGACCATAGCGGATGCCAAAGCCTCTAGAAGAGAGTTGACCACTCTGCGCAGAAGCCTGCGCGAAGATGATGGTTGCATTTAAGCCGCAGACGTTGGATCCGAACAGGGCGGGTGGTGAGGAGCCAAGTGCCTCCTGACAAATGGTGGACACTGTCAGCATCATTGACAGCCATGCTGCAGATGGATATGGCAGCCACATTTTGCCACTAGAGGGAGCGGGCCCTCTGAGTCCGTCGTTGTCGGCTCAGGATCGCATGATACCAACTACTACTCGAAGCGCTGACAAGGCGGGCGTGAAGTTTTACAAGTGAACGGCAATGGTGATTGACATTAACCTTGTTTTTATCTGTTTAGTCCACATACCAGACGGAGGTCAAGCCATGTCATACACCAGGATTCAGGGCTATTTTCTCTACTTCTCTCTCTCTCTCTCCTGGAGCGCTCTGTTGCGCGCTCCAGCTAAGTACATGAAGAGTCGAAGTTGCGGTTAGTACCTCCCAGCTATCCTTAGCTTATAAGGAAGCATCATCTCCTACAAGGGACTCCACAGATGGTGGAGAGGAGGTTTAGCGACAACATAGCCAAGGGAGTCCATTATAGGTTCTGCAGTCTTATTTCTCTTCCAAAGAGAGCAGTTTTTATGTGAAGTCTAACATGAACTGCACTTCCCTCTTCTTCACAACTGAAGGGCTTGGCACTACTTAACGCCCAGCTGTTCGTTGCATCCTCTCCCATTACAAGGAAGAGTGATGGTGATGGGCACGGGCAGCAGCGCGGAACAGCTAGGTAGAACAGTCCTTTCCTACGCTTCTTGAGACGTCTTCGTGGCAGTTGACCAGCACCCAGCCTAATAAGCAGTAGCCAACAGCGCTGTTGCTCGGAGACAGTGCACTGCTGGTCTGAGATTGTGATGTGGGGTGTGTCTTGATAACTAGGAAATAACGGTTGTTACAATCTTGGAAGATCCTTGAATGAGAGTGAGAGAGAGGGAAATGTGGCGTGCTTTCTGACAGCATCAGAGGTATTGGGCCGTCCCACTACCTGCTATGTTATCCTCTGCGCTATCCAGAATGATTCTGTCCATTATTGACCTTATTTCTCATGATTCCACAATTTTATCTAGAATATCAAGGTATATTGGTTCCTCTACACCCAACCGATCGACCTCGAGTTGCTATCAGAATCTGCCTTCCTTACCCCCCTCTGCTGAGGGTTCGTCTTATCGGTGGGACGAGATGGTAGGACGGAGTGGTAGGACCGAGGTCGTTAGCGGCTCAATCCAACCAAAATGGGAGGCTTCGATAAGACTCCCAAATTACCTGCTGGTGGGTGGATGGAGGGAAGTCAAGCTTCTATTACGAATCCTCCAGCGTTATAAGGAATTTTGAAACCTACATGTAGATGAGAAATGTTTCAAGACCAGAAACGAACCGCAGATGTGAAACACCTTGTGCTGCAATAGTAGTAAGAAGATAAGGCCTTAGTAGGATGACGATACCGCAGCAACCAGCAAATGAAGCACAGAAGAATCGTTTTCTGCAGATAGACTACCGGCAGCTGCAGCGTAACTTGAATCTCGAGCGCGGCAGATTTAATACATAATTCGTATTCGTATTCATCCGACCCGCGAATGATGAGGGGAAGAAAGAGAAGAGCTGGCTTATCTATTATTCTTCTGCTTCCTTTTTATTAGCCTGCTGGCTTGCTGTTGTTGTGTCCACTTC